>CABFWB010002016.1:35247-127207 GCA_902151455.1 Timema bartmani
TTTTTTAGCACCGCGTCTTACTACCTGTTGTATGTATACAAAAAGAGTTGGGAATATTTTTTGTTGATAAAACAAAACATTTTGTTAGGTAAATTTTAACAAAATTATTTTGTAGTCCACCCCAAATTTTTTGTAACGTATACAAAACAGTTTTTGTGTGTGTGTGCGAGGGGTAGTAAATATATACACGTTATTATTTATGTTTATTTGATGAATTATTCTCACCCTTAATGCATCCAGACGCGACTAAGCCTTGCCCTTCTCATAAAACTAAATAAACCTTCCCAGTGCAGGTAATTTATCATCAATTAACCTATGGAACATAGCAAATAAGAGTTCGCCTTTGGTTTAGAGATCTTATTTTTCTATAAATACATACATTAGTGCTAAATACACTTTGTAGCATTATTATTAATAACGCATGACACAAACTAAACAAATCAATCGATGCTTTAAAGAACCGTATTTTGTACCTTAAATTTCAGTAAGCATTAATTTATTTGCCAAAAAAGAAAAGTTATTTAAATACGGTATTTATTTGAAGAAATAATCTATATTTCTTCGTAGGTTTATGGGGGTTTAAAAAATTAGCCTTTTGAGTTAGAAAATAAATCACCTAACTAAAATACAATTGTAGCCTACGCTTTCTTTGTTTCCCTTCAATGTGGTGGTGTATTTACATATCAGAGTTGAATCAGTTATTAAAATACAAAACGTTGTAGAGTTGAGTTGAGTAAAGTTGTGTTTATTGTGCAAGGAAAGGAATGGATGAAGGGGTGGGTGGCAGGGCACGAGAAGTTGAAGGGGTGACTTTTCATATTTTGAACGAAACAAAGTGTATCCTAGAACGTTTAGGACGGTAATAGGACTTATATAGCGTGTCTTGTCGTGATTATTTGCTTGATTTATTTACTAAAGGGTTGTGATGCTTTTGCTCACATGAGGAAGGGGGGGCTTACTAGGTCTAAATACAATGTACGAGGAAGTCGTGGAGGCGTGGGGGATGGGGATAGTTCCCATGAAAATGGGGAAGGCTTAGAGCTCTTAACATTCGTACCTAGTGGCACCGGTCTCCCCTAGTTTCATATCACCCTAGCCTCACTACCTTTACACATATAGAGAATGTAATAACGCTCACCACTAGTCAAGATTATCCTCATACACCCCATAACTATGTCTCCAAGATAAGAGGGAAACTTTTCAAACTTTCACTAAATGTAAAGTACGCTTTGCTAAGTCACATAACTTGCACGGCACACTTAATCTTTTATAATCTCGTGAAAAAATATATTTAAATGATGGTTACAGTTTTGTTTTATAACAAATTAATCAAATTATTTCATGCCCACACCCTTTCGTACTATTGTAAATATTTATTATGTCCATACACCAACATAAACACACAACATTTGTTTATAAAGACTCATTAGACTTTAATTCTAAATTATTTTGGCTTGAAATTATTCGCTTCAACCAAATTAATTTATTGAATATTTCACAAATGATGTAAAAAACTATCTTGCATATTTTTGTTTAAGATAAGATTTAATGCAGTCAATCGATTTGTATAAATAACAGAGTAAAAATAATGTGTGTGCTAGTATTTATATTTTTGTAGAAACACAGGTGGAAGTCACTGACAAACTATGAATAATGGACTAGGGTCTAGGCTTTGATTATTTATTATTTGGTGGATATATATATTTATTGTAACCTATACAAAATTGCTAAAATAAATTTGATAATTAAAGCAATTTTGATGACTACCTATTTGAACAAGGTTGTATCTTATGTTTCAAAGAAATGTTGATTCAACTCGGTACCCACATAAGTGGTCGAATGATTTAACGCGACATTCTCGTGTTAAGTTGGATAACCGATGACGGTGATATCAGGCTTCAACTTCTGCTTGGGTGTACTGAGTAGGCTTTTACCTACATATTTTCCCACTTCCCCTCAATTCAAATTCAGGCAAATTTAATCTAAATTTCATAAAGATAGTCTTAAAATCAGATTATTAATATTTTGTTGTATTATATACTTCTCAAAAAATCATTCCATTATTTACTTACTTACACTATGGCATCAGGAACTTGAGAGTTCATTGCGCACTTACATAAATACACCACCTATTCTTATCTTGAGCTTCTTCTATACAGTCCACCTCATTACAACCTAACCCTATCTTGAGCTAGCTCTATCCAGTGCACCTCTTTACACTCTATTTCTTTCAAGTCCATTCTAATGTTATCCTCTCATCTGCGTCTAGGTCTTCCCAATGGTCTCTTTACCATCGGGTTTACCAGTCAATACCCTGAATAATGTTCTGTATTCTCACATTGCGCTGCATGTCTTACCCACCATAATCTGCGAGATTTGATTATCCTTACAATGTCTTGTGATAAGTACAGGGTATGCAACTCATCATTATGTAACCTCCTCCTCTCCCCAGTAGCCTCATCCCTTTTTGGACCAAACATCTTCCAAAGCATCTTGATTTTGAACACCCTAAATGTGTTTTCGTCATGTAAGGTAAGAGACCACGTTTCACACCTACTCGACAAGTAGTTTAAGATACAGATGAGACTTCTTCTGAATTGGATCTTAAAAAATAGCACAAAGCGTAGCGCTATGCTTTCAAAGATGACAGGTATGACATCTAGTATCAATTTATATAAAGACAAAAATAAAAACACTACATTATATTTAAATACAATTAAAATAAGGACCATGTGTTGGTAAATGAACATAAACAATCAATCCAAAAGGATTTTTATCAAAAAAAATAGAACTCATAACGACACATTTTTTTTTAATATCATAAACTTCATTAAACGCAATTTATTATTATTAAATACACAGTCAAAGGGCTAAGAAGAAGGATAACTTGGAGGTAATTTAACTGCATTATACTTGATAGAGAATGGAAAAACTAGATTGAAAATACAAGTGTAATACCACTCAAAGTACGTCCCAACAGGATTTGAACTCCAACCTTCCCATGAAACGGTGAATAACTATCATTTCAAATATAATGCCTTAAAATTGAATTTATTCCTGCTTTCCATAACTCCTACACTAGTGATTTAAAAATATACAACCCGACTATTTATAGAATAATGTAATTTAAAGCAAACTCGCTTTGGTGGCTTAATGTTTCATCACATCACTCTCGCAATAGAACTGCATATGCTGGGGAGATCAAGGTTTGAATCCTGGCTGGGTGTACTTAAAGTGGTTTTTCCAAAGTGGTTTGACACTCTCCCTCCATGCAACTGTGGGTAAACTTCCTTTAAAGTCAACCTCCACCCCATTAGTGTAAAAGTTGGATAGCCTGAACAAGTAGCGAAAAGTATTAATATAGTTTTTTTAATCTCAATTTGTGTACTCTTGGTTTGAATGCTATGTTTAGAATTACATTTATATAAATTATATAATTATAAATTTTAATGTATTTTATAATGGTACTGCTTTAGTGATTTAAAATGTAATTAATCACATACATACATACATACATACATACATACATACATACATACATACATACATACATACATACATACATACATACAATATATAATCACGTCCTTCCCATACGGGTTAGGCAAATCTGTGCATATAGCTCAATAAACAACTCCGTACTTAATCCAAACCCACTAACTTTAATGGCATTACATAAATAATCTTTTTATAATACTAGATCCCCAACACTGACCATTTGATAAGTACTATTTTCAACGTAACTGAATGAATAATAATTTATTCTTTGTACCAACCATGTTAGTTACTTTTTTTCAAATTTTAGCCAGCAATGTCTTACTAAAGATTTGATGCAGTTGATAAACAATATTTATATAATTATGTATTCTTGGTTTATTTATAAAGGTTGGTCTAAATAGGCTAACAATACTGTTCATATTTTCAAAAACTCCCTGGTTAAAAGGGCTACAAGAACAACATAAGTATACAACAATATTTAAATCCTTTCGAAAGACTATGTGTAATGTGTATACTAATACATATCAAATCATGCTTAACAGAAATATTTAGTTATAACTGGAAGATAATACAATTTATTTCAAAATAATCTCGGCCGGTTTAAATCTATATTTATATATTTTCGCATGCTTAGTAATGCTATTTTAAACTTGATAAGTATAAATATATTCCTCATGTTATTCTTTGATATCAAAACAGTCCTAAACTTACTAATATTAAAATAATTAAATCACCATTTTTCTGAAATGATGACTTCAAAGCTAATTTATAAATTATAGACTTGAAATTCTGGTGCTATTTTTAATATGTCAATATATATACTAATTCTAAAGTTGATTTGAACGCAAAGCAATCCATACATAAATAATAAATCATTTTTATTTTTCCTAAAATTGAAATAGTACTAAACAATTATATATATAAATATATATATATAATTTCAACCTATATAAGTTAGTGTATACAATAACAATTAAACATGTAGTCTTAAATAAACTGAAATTAATAAAAATAAAAATGGCTTGGACATAGATTCAAAAACATTCCAAAGTCTTAAATATTTTCCGATCACATTATTAAATAATATTAATTATCTTCATTTATTTGGAAAGTAAGATTTATTTCTACTGCAGCAATAATACACTTAATGTCAAGCCCTTTAGAGGTCCTAGTTCTCTTTTAACTTGATTCTTTTAAGGGTACATTTGACATTTAACATTCATACATTCATCTAACGTTTTAAAGAATAGTTTTTATGAATATGAACAAATAACTACCTAATAATATAGAAATATTATTTTTAGTATAAAATATAAAGATACCAGGGGGTCGTTGTAGCGATGGCTGCATATTATTGCAACAAAATGTATTTTAAACTTTTTATTGGGAAAGGATCTATATAATAAGCCCTCATTCACTTTTTAAATAAAAGTTTACTCGTCAAAGGCTATCAACTTTTATTAGACATTTAGTTTTTGGTGGGTAATTTAAATGGCTTCCATGTTGATATAAGCAAAGAATGATTGTACATATGAACCACTGCCCAAACACAAGGAAAAGATGGAAAATTCGCTAGGAAGATTGGGTTTTAGTCTTAGGCTATTATTTTTACCGGCATGCTGATTCCCTAATATTTAAAATGAGTGTTCGTTTGTCAAAATCTGTTCAGTCATTTCCTCGTAATTTCTATTACTGGAAACGGGCATATCAAATAATATATATTAAGATATATGATAGAGAGATTGGTAAAATGTGATAGTGAAAATGAGATTTTAGGTGTTTGAGTATGTGATTGTGTGTGTGTGTGTGTGAGTGTGAAAATGAGAGTGTGAGTGTGTGTGAGAGAGTAAGTGTGAGTATGAGTGTGAGAAAGTGAGTGTGAGTGTAGGAAAGTGAGTGTGAGGTGTGAGAAAGTGAGTTTAAGAGACTGAGAATGAGCCATTGAGAGATATCGAGTGAGTGAGTGATTAATAGTGAAAGTATGTGTATGTGTTATAGAGAGAAATACTGGAAGAAGAGAAAAAAAAGTGTGTGTAAGGGGAGAGAGTGTGTGTGAGAGCGAAGAGTGTGTGATTGAAAGTGAGAGAGATTGTGTGTGAGAAAATGGGAGAGAGCTTGTGTTCGAGAGAAAGAGAATATGTTTGGGAGGATGCGTGATAAAGTGTGTGAGAGTGTGTGTGTTAGCGTTAGAAAGACAGAGTGTAAAATTTTGGGAGAAATATTGTGTGAAAGAGAAAGAAAATGTGAGGGCATGTGAGAAAGAGTTTGAGAGAGAATGTTAGAGAGGGAGATATTAGTTTAGAGAGCAAAAATTAGATTGAGAGAGTTATAAAGGGTTTAAGAGAAAGATAGAGTGTTTGAGAGAAAGAATTAGAGAGCGATATTGATAAAGCCAGTCTGAGAGAGTGAGAGTGAGTTTTAGAACAAGAGTGTGTTTGAGAGATAATGAGTTTGATAATAGAGCTTGAGATAGAGATAGTGAGATTGAGAGAGAGTTAGAGATAGTGAGATTGAGAAAGAATTTTAGTCAGAGAGATTGAGATAGAAGGAATTTGAGAAAAAGGGAGTTTGAAAGATAGCGTTTGAGAGAGAGAGTGTTTGTGAGAGATCAATCAAGAGATATAACGATCGAGAGAGTGAGCGATTGTTTGAAAGATAACTGAGCATTTGAGAGATAAGAGAGCGTTTGATAAAGAGAGTTCTTGAATAAGAGAGAGAGCGTTTGAGACTGATCTTAAGAAAGAGTATGATAAAGATAATAATGTGAGATAAATTGTGTGATAAATAGTGTATGTGAGAGAGAGGGATAAGGTGTGAGAGAGAATATGAGAAAAGATTATATTATATGGTGTGTTTAGTAGAGCGGGTGAGTGTGTGTGTGTGTGTTGAGGGAAAAGAGTGTGAGTGAGAGTGTGTGAGAGCGTGAGAGAGAGAGTGTCAGATAAAGATAGAGAATATGAAAACATAGATGTGGTACTCAAATATCACTGTTCTTTGAAATATCATTTCCTCAAAATTAATTATCTACAGGGAAACATAACTGAACTTACTGTACCTGTAAGAATGTGAAGAGATAGATGGGGTACACATAATATTAATTTTAAATATCATATCCTCAAAATTAAGTGGTAAAATGAAAACATGGATTAACTTATGTATTTGTGCTGTGTTACTATTTGTATGAACATTAACACAAATTATTTGAAAAAAAATTAACACCAAAACTAATACTCAGATAGTTAAAATGACTATTTTTTTTTAACATTATTCAAGATTATGTTATCGTCTTTGAGCTTATAATACCCAAAAAAAAAAAATTAAAAATCATTTTATAAAGCGCGAAACAAAACGTAGACTATATTTTCACGAATTTAACAACTTAACCTTTTAATTTTTGAAATATGCTCAATCTTATTGATTTAAATTCCAATTAACGATAACAACATTCCAATAAAAAATTCTTCCCCAGTCTAGGCATCTCCATTTAGATATGTTATGAGCATCATTCAAAGAGAAATATTAATCCAAAGAGAAATTTGTGATGTGCTTGAACCAACAAATAAAGATTAAGCTATTAATTTTTAGCCAAAGAGATTTATTTTATTTAGAGACTTACAGCCATGCAGTAAATAACGGTTTCCATGGTGTTTAAACAAATAATGAAAAACTGAAAATTCTCTGTGAAAATCAGGTTTTCGTGGAAAATTAATATTTTTCCCGATATTCTGGACCTCTTAACCGTTAAAATGAGTGATCGTATGTCAAAATCTGTTCAGTCATTTCCTCGTAATTTATATTACCGGAAACGGGCTTAGGATATTTCAAAGAATAGAAATAAAAATATTGAATCGTATAGCTTGTACAATAAATGTTATTGATAAAATATTAAGTTTACCAGAAAATTTTTACTTTACGAATAAAACATGTTACTTTATTTTTGACTAATGAAGTTATTTGTTTGAAGCTTAGTTAATCATGTAAATACAGTTTTTAAGTTCTTACTAAATAAACCAATATACTTTTCACTTATAATAAGTAATATTATTTATCTAAATTGGTTAATAAAATATAAAAGCAAAGTCCTCAAGACCAGTGTTTCCAACCTTGTGATCGCTGTGTGCTTTGTGCGAAGTCGCAATGCTTGTTGATGTATGGGCTTATATCTACTATTTTTTTAAGTCATTTTAATGATTTTATGAACATGACAAACTCATGTAGAAACGTAAGAGGTTTCGGGATAAACATTTTAGAGCTACTGGTTACGTTCCTTTTAGATTTCTTAATTTGTAAATCTGCTTTCTGACTTGCTTTAGGTGGCAATCTTATGTTTATTTGAGTGACACTGCTTGCATAATTTCTTAGATATCCACTAGGTTGGTTGATTATATTTTTACACATATTAGTTAATTAATATAATCACTATACAGGTTGGGGCAGGAACAATTGGACGAGCTATACTGAGGAAAGTGATGGACAACGTGTTGAGGTTTGCCTGACGTCCAATGGAGCTCACCTGAGTAACATTATCTTCAAGAAATTAAAAGATCATAGTATGTAGTTTGCTTTTATTTATCTAGTGAATATTTACTTTGCAATTAAAGTGTTAATTTCCAAGTTCCCGTTCGTCTAATTGTTTCGACCCCATCCTGTATAAGACATTAATGATCATTATTAACATAGCTGGGCACGCGGGTTTCACGTCACGTGGATTGGTTTGTTGGTGACTGAGAAATAAGGATTTGAATTATGGATTGATATACTTGCGCTGAAATTTCCTAAATGGTTTCCCACTCTACCTATAGTCCAAGGGTACATTTCTTATAAATTCTACTTATTCTACTAGTGTAGTTAATGCTGGTAGCCCAGACGTGTAGTAAGATTACAACTCCAAAACTCTTTAACTTTAATAAATATGTGATTAAATAAATTAAGAATTAAAATATTATTGATGGTCCCTAACAGGCATCGTGGTACAGAGATCCTGAGATGGTACAAGGGGATTTCTCTCGAAATAGAATAATTCCCATAGTCACCAGGGTTTGAATAACTAGGCTTGAGCTAGGTTAAAATATCCTTTTGCTTTATCCGGTCATACTCACTATACCATAATCCTATCACTTGATTGGGACATGGGCAGTCTCTCCACGATACGGATGTACGATCTTTACATTCAAGCATCCCTTGGGCAGTGGTACATTAGTACTGGATAATTTCTTCCGCAAACTGAGCTAAGATTTATGTAGGCCAGACTCGTGAAATGTTTATTTAAAAAAGTACAGTAGTTTACCCACAAAAAAAAATGCTCAGAATAATTCAAACGTGTTAGGTACAGCCTCTATTTAGACTATGTTGAGTGTTATTATAACCTGTTGTTTAGAACGATCACGTTAAATATCACATTTAAACATTTATAAAGGCAGCCACCGTATGATCCCACTTATATAATAGAGAGAGTGTTTGAGAAAAGTTGTTCTGCCTGGCAGTCAGCAATACACACAGCTCCCCCCCCCATTAGTCACACCACCCTCACCCCCTATTCACATCCAAATCCCCCTCACCCTCCTTACCCCCCCACCCACATCTCTCCATCTAGCACTGTTGACTGATGGTTCCACCAAGCGAAACGGACCCGACCCAAACTAATAATGTACGTGAGAACTGAACCGTAAGAATGTCAACCAGTGATCCTTGATAAAGTTATGTTGTACATTATCAGTGCTAGGGAGTGTGAAGGTGTATGAGAAAATCTCGATGGTAGATTGGTAGATCTGGAAGTAACACACTTAGAAATCACTGGTTACAGCTTTATTTAAAGAAGTTCCATTATATATCATTCACTATTATTTATATTTAGCGCTGCGTCTTACTACCAGTCCGGGTTGTACGCTCATGTACTAATTGCATTAATGGTTTTAGGGATGAGGAAGGTTATATTTAGAGGAAATATACCTGCAATTGCTTTGAGGGAGAGTGACCTGATCGAGATTAGGACCTCAATTCCCTAATCACCAGCAGTCTAGTATACTGCAAGAGTAGTGCCTTAGGCCATGTAGCCATCGTGGTGGGTTTATCTAATGTCACTTTCTCTAATATGATGTCATTTATTTTGTCGAAGCAACTCATTACCCGTTCAGGCTATAAGCATATAAACAAATTAAGAAAATGTGTTTGTGATGAGGAAGGTTGGATTTAGAGAAACTGTGCCCATATTTGCATGTGCGTGGAGGGAAAATGTAAAACCATTTAGAATAATAAACCCCCTCATTAGAACCAATTAGGACTCTAACCCAGATATTCCTGTCATCGGCAGTCCGGTCTTGTGCAAAAGTTACATCTTAGACTATTCGATCACTGAAGTGAGTCTTTTCAAACATTACTTTTATGTTTCATACATATTTTTTTATTTATGATTTTAATTTTATTTCTACATTCATCCAAATTCTAATAATAACTTAAGCTAAGGTGTATACATGGGAAGATTAGCTTAAAAGAAATGAACACATGGCGTATATGAACATATTAAAAATCACCCCCAGCATACACGGCTGGTATTCCAAATACGACCTCCCCATGATGGTCAACAGCGACTAAATGTAATGACTTATGCGGTACACACACATACAGGATAACAAATATTTATATGCTTACTTAAGTCTAGGGAAGTAATTTACAACCATTCTTAATGTTTGACCCCAATTTTCTTTTTAGAATCATCACAACCCCTTGAAAACCTATTAGAGTTCAAATATATTTTTGAATTATGCTTATAGGAATTTTCCAACAAAATATTAATCCAGCGCAGTTGTTAAATTAAATTGAATGCGTTAGGCTAACTGACTTTGATTTTTTTTAATGATCAATGGCATATTTTACTCGTACAATCTATACACATATTACACTAATAGTCCTAGGATGAGGAAACTAAAATATATATCAATTGTTCCTGCATCTTTGTGGAGAGAAATTGAAAAAAAAAATATGAAAGAAAAGCTTCCCCAGCTGGTATAATAAATACGAGCTCCCCATCATTGTCAAACCAGACCAGACGAGGTTGACGCCTTGGACTGCATGTCCAATGATTCAACTGACCTGGTTCCGTGGGCGAGAATATGAAGACATTCTCCAAAACATAATATTTTAGCCATTTTTCCTTTTTTAGATTAATAATTCACATGCTATAAGAGGTCTGGCTCTCAATGGATTGAATTGCCATTGACAATGAGGTCGAGGCTTGAATCTCGGTTGGGTGCTATGGAAGGGTATTGAAGAGTGTGATTTATAGCCTTGGTTATCCTACCACCTCTTTTCACAAATCTTCGAGTCTACCCTCCAAATCCCTAGCACTGAGTATAAATCATTAATCTTGGTGATGATATTACTGTTTGAATAATATATTAAAAGGCCCTATATATTTAGTCATCTTGTAAATTTGTCATTTTTCCTGCATTTGAGTCCATAAGATTACACTGTGTTTTTGTATGGCTTGTTGGTTACATTTGAATTAACACGTTTCGACCAAACTTCTTACTTTCTCAGACAAACACTAGGAGACGGTTAATTATATGTTTACTTCGAGTCACAAGTACTGAGTCAGGAATATATAAATATAAAAATCATAAATACACAGTTATGCATGTTGAGAATCAAATGGTAACATGCCTTATTTAACTATACTTTTCAAAGTTAACCTAATTTTAGAAATGGTTACAAAGCTACAAACATTAGTGACTAAATTTGAGGTAAAATATTCAGGGAAAAAAATCTGAAAAGCGTGTACAAATTCAGACAATTGTGTATGTGTATGATAATTTGAATAATATAGATCTAAATTAATTATATCAATAAACCATAAATATGAGTATTTAGAAAAGGTTGGTTCAAGCTCACCTCCACATCCCCCTCGTATGGACGCTATTACTAGGGGATGATTCAAGCTCACCTACTCATCACCTTCTTTTGAAGCTATCAGTAGGAGGTTTTTCAAGCTCACCTCCACATCCCCCTCGTAATGGACGCTATTACTAGGGGATGGTTCAAGCTCACCTCTACATCCCCCTCGTATGGACGCTATTACTAGGGGTTGGTTCAAGCTCACCTCCACATCCCCCTCGTATGGACGCTATTACTAGGGGTTGGTTCAAGCTCACCTACTCATCACCTTCTTTTGAAGCTATCAGTAGGAGGTTTTTCAAACTCACCTCCTCATCCTCCCCTTACCATCTACTATTGCTAGGGGGTGATACAACCTCACCTTTTATTCAAAGGTCATAAATCCATGCAGCTATACACCCATCAGGACTGGTCTATTATCCTACAACTCCTTTCAATCTGTAAGGAAAGGAGTTGTCCACCTCAAACCAGACGTTATAAATCTTCATAATAATATCAGCTTTGAAGGACGCTCTTTGATCCTTGGCGAGCTCATAAACCTATGAGAGTTGTCAGAAATTATTTCACTCATGATGCCAAATGCTCAAATCCAAAACCTTACAGTGCTCTTATCAAGTATACACATTTTAAATGATGCAGCAGACGGTTTGCTTGAATTCAAACCTTTAACTATATAGTCTCAATAACTAAGGGTGAGAACTAAAAATTGGTTTCTGAACAACCCTATTAATATATATGCACACATTATAAATACTAAGTGGAATAACGAAGTAAGACGAATAAAGTATGTAATCAATAATATCTAAGGATATTCTACTCCATCACTCCTTAGGAGTGACTTATAAACATGTAAACATGTATTTAACAACTCTAGTGCTGTGGTATTCAACCTTTGATTAATAACGTCCACACAGAAATAATCTCTCTTCTATTTTGTATTGCTAAAGATGCTGGTGAATAGTGCTAGATATATAGTTTTTTTAAATTACTGCTCTGGTGTATACACCTGCGAACTGCGACCTGTTTTGTCTGAGTATAATACTTCATTTACAAAATATTCAAGCTAGCTGGACTGTGATTTGATTGGTTTACAGAGTAAATATTTATTCACACGTTCACCGAAAATAGAAAGCAGAATCTGCTTGAGTGGCGCAGCAATATGCACGCCGTATGTTGACTAATGGTGCATTGCAACGCTAAGTTAAAACAGCTGATTATCAACATATTTTATTTTCTAGTGGATAAACATATATTTTAGATCATTCTCCCGATGGATGTTTTCAAACTATTATACTGAGTTGTGGAACAATCCAATACATCGATAAAGACGCTTTACATTAACGTGTTATTCCAAATATCCTCACAACGGCCAACGAAGCTGTTTGCTTGCTTCTAGCTGTAGAAAAGCGTATGCGTTGCCAAATGTGCATGCGCACTAATTTGAGATGGCTTGTTTTGAGATCTAATAGGTTCTCCTGTGCTGAAAATCTCAGGCAGAGCGGACAAAGTAGAGATGAGTTGAAGTTTAGTGGAACAGCTCGTGCCGATTGGGCGGAAAGCTTGTGATTGGCTTAGAGCTCGTCACGTAACTACTTTTCTGTTCGCGCTAGTTTTTCGGTGAACGTGTGAATCCACGGTAAAGGGCCCAACACATATAGTAATTCCTATTTATATACTGCTTACTTTATGAGGGCCTCGTATTCAAACAAAGTGAGTGAAAGCTGACCTGATCATTGTGAAGTGAATAAACCAGTGGCTAACAATAGTGAACATAATGCCGTTCCGGAAAAACTTAATTAGCGCTAACCTAATTCATACTTGGACATCATTATGTATATTTATTTACTTGTATTTAATCACTCATGTCTATTGGTAATCAATTTCATTTAATATTGGCACTTATGCGGCTGATATAGTTCATTTAAGAGTACATTTAGAATAAATATGTTAGTCTTAGGACTAGTTTTAGTCTAGGTATTTGCCATGTAAGATGATTATGCTAGGCTAGGTTAGGCTTGTTTAGGTTAGGTTAAGAATTCTGTATCTCTCAAGATAATAATACTTGCATTTCGAATCAATATGTTTGGTGAATGCAGTAGTCATGTGTAAAGAGTCCCGTATACAATTCAGCTTTTGTACGAGGGTGGAGGATGACTATCCTAAAATAGACATTCCCTCGTAAATATTTTAAAGTTTGAATCATATTTATCATGATTTTTGCATTGCATATGTGAATTAGATATTACCCTATAGTACAATGGCACTTTAAGTGTTAGACTCAGCCTCATAGCCCCAATAAACAAACTGCTAGCTGAGTGCTAGGGGTTGAACCTGATACTAAGCGAATAAGTAGTTACAGCGGGTGAGAGCTTGTCACCACCAGGATAAAGTGTACGAACCTATGGTGTTAGGAATGTAAGGTCAGGGAATCAAATCCATTCCAAGTCAGAAGTACCCATATACATTGTTTTATTGTATGAATATGTCCCGTTTATGAGCTTTACATTCATGCTGCAGGTTATCATGATGGTGAGAACAGTAAAAGTTTGGAGCTCAAATATTGTGCAATTAATATATCATCATAATTTATGAGCAGGTCTCGATCAATAGTTAGAGAACAAATGTCATAAAAGATTGATGCTTTTCGTGATCAAATAAGATGTATGTGTCCGATCAATGGGAATGAGTATATGTGCTCTAAGTACTATTTAGAGATACAATCACCTATTATATATCAATGTAGAGGTACGAGCATGACTGTTTAATGATAAAATCTTACATAAGTATGATACAATATTGGGATCGATTAATGATGATTAAATATATTATATATGATTTCGATGAACAGTTGCGGGGTAAGTTACAATTATATCTCCAATCCTATGTTGTGCAAGTGTGGTGTACGATGATAATCGTATGATAATCATATGTCTTATACGTATGAAGCTGTGTACGCAGATATAACGATGTATATCTATGATACATGATGTCGATCAATGAATGACGATGAGTATCATGCATGGCTCTGGTCAAAGAACGATTATATGATAGGTACGACGTATGATTCTAATTAAAGATCAAATGGGTGATCATGATGTCGTGAACATTGATTACAGGTTGACTAATGTCTAAGTCAAATCAATGAACTAAGATTAAATTTTATATAAGAATAAGACAACGATCAATTAATGATAAAGGAGTCTGATCACTTATGAATGCTTGTTAATCCGATATTATATATGTATAATACTTAATTCTGACTAATGAGCTATAATCATACCTTTACCAAGTACGTATGTTGTGATAGCAAACACTTTTTTTTATTTCATATCCTTAATGTAATTGTCTTTTCCAATTAGCACCCAACTGGTCAAAGTTGAAGATATGGCATGATGACGTCTGGTCATAGACTAAAGGAACCGTAAGCTGGATGCTTTCTTTCAGCTCTTCTGTTGTTAGGTACTGTCCGATCTTGATGAAGGATGTTCATACCAAGGCTAGAAATGTATCAAAACGTCTGGATGATTTGAGAAGGATAGATATGGGTTGGAAGAGATAATATGGTAAATTTTTGCCTATTATAAAGATTTTATTGGTAAAGCTTACAAAATGTTTGGATTTTTAAAACTTTATCCAGAGAAATTAAAAGAGTATTGCGCTTATGCATTTACGATAAAATGTGGAGATAAATTATTATAAGCTGGTGGGTAATGGAAAATGCCCAACTTAATCATGTCTGACAATCGGAAGAATGATATTCAGAACTATGCAGTTGCTCATTTAATCGTTTGTACGGGCAAGATATCTGATAAACTTCACCATAGAAAAATTAATCATGGCATAACTTTTTCTATGAATGCTTATAATATGGTTAAAGTCATTGATACTAATAGTACCAGACATGTCGGATCTATTTTTCAATTGGTTAAACAGGTAGGTTTTAACCATGGTGGAATCTCTTAAGGAATTATCCTAGTCGTGGATATGTCCACCATGATTTAGACTTTAACACTTACCAGCTACAATAACCATGATGGAATTCACCAAGGTCTATTCCAAGCCTAAATGGCTCTAGTCATTTATACTTAAGCTCACGATGATATCGCCTATGATCTAGTCTAAGTATGATGTAGAATTTAGATCGAGGATCCAATGTTTATAAAGTACGAAGCACGGCTTTGATCAATCAAAAAAAAAATTGTATATATTATCATGTGTGACTAAAGATACGTCTATGTATGATGTATATCATCAATAAAGCCTAATTATAATACAGAGTCCATATCAATGCTTAAATATTTTTGTTTGCGTATGATATAAATCTCTGATTGGCAATCAAATTTTCTTTAAGTATGAAGCATGACCTTGATCAATTATAAAATATAATGTATCATGTAGGCTTAGTATGATGTAGAACTCAAATAAAGTTTAAATAGAATGCAGAGTTCTGATCAATTATCATATGTTGTTTAAATTACGATGTAGAGCTTTGATCAAGAATTAAATGTTGTTTAAGAATCAAGCATGGCATTGGTTGGTCAATAAATATAATGTTAATATCATGTATGACTACGATCGTTTCTTAGTATGATGTATAGCTCTGATCAAAGGTAATTTGAGTGGTGCAGAGTTCATATCGATAGTAAAATAATGTTTTAGTATGATGCAGTGCTCTGATCAGTGATAAAATACAAATTAAGTATCATGTATGCCCATGATCAAGTCTAAGTATAATGTAGAAATCAGATCATTGAATCAGAGTTCAGATCAATGATCAGGATATTTTCGTGAGCAAACTGACCAAGCTACATAAGTTTGTTGGGACGAGTCATAGGATCCTCTTTTGAAGCGTTAGCCCTTACCTAGAAGTATCGCATAGAGTCATTATTCTTCAGGTATGCTAAAGATAGGACCTACGTCTAATATCTTTGGTTAAACTCTTCGCACAAATTAAGAATTCATGAGACAAATATTGTATACATATTGTTTAATATACTGGTTATATGTAGAGTAAAGCATGTTATCGTTTATAATAATGCATAAGGGTCCAAGGAGTTGATAGAAGACAACTATAAGATGGTGAGTTGAGGATATAACTATTTACCAATAATCTTTAAGGAGGCAAGGTATAGTACTTGTTATGTCATAAGGATGAGACTAGTAGTATTGTCATTCGTAATGAAGGAAGAAGATAGACAAAGTGTAAGGAAATTTGTTGTTGTGAGTTTTGGTGATCTGCTCTATCATTAAGTAATCCTGTGATCTTTAGATAGTAAACAAATGTACTATGAGTATTATCTGTGAACGGTGATTAAATATGTCAAATGGTATTATCAACGAACGATTAAATATATTATATGTATCAACCAATGGGGAGATATCAAATATGCTAAAAGAACGGTAGGCTTACAATCTAATGTGATGAATGGTTTGATCCATTTAATATGATCATATGTCTTCTAAATGCAATGTATAAATAGTGATTAAATGTTTGATTGATGCAAGGTATAGTCAATGAACTATTATTGAATCTGATAGGCGTCATACTTGGAATGAGGGGAAGAGAGAAAGAGATCATTTTCAAATTCTGACAAGAGACCTCTTTCTTGGCTCACTTTGTAAGCATACGTGCTATATATAACGTCTTCAGTAGAGAGTGAGGTCGGTATACGAGTCAGAATCTGATCTAAGGCATGGGGATAGTCCTTTCTACAATGAGGTAGTGTAGGGTGAAATAAATTTGCGTCAGCAAGAGGGTCTTTGTTGAGGTGGGGGGATGGGTCGGAGGAAGGGTTTGGCCAGAAAATGTGATTTGGGTTGCATCACCTTTTCCTACACCTGGGGTTAATACAATGGATCTCATTCTTCTAGAATATTAAGTATTCTAGGATATTAAGTATGGGATTTTTGCTGTTTAGACTTCTACAAAATTTAAAGAACATGCTGAACCAAGACATTTGAAAGGAATTTGTATGAATATACATCAATATCATTAGCTCTCTTCTTGTCATAGTCGTGTATGATGTATAAAAAAGTCTTCCTACTATCAGTCATATATTTTAAGCTGTAGATGAAAGCTCCATCTCTTAAAAGAACTAGTGAAATGAGGTCTTTACAATAGGCGTTTAGAAAAAATACTACTAGTGGTGCGGATAGCTCACCAATTTACCTCCAATGTTGCATTTATGGATACAAGTACAAAATCTGGCACATAGCTACTAGGTATATATGCAATCTTTTTTGAGTTAATTCCAGACGTTCTGCCATCTTGGTTACTATAGTTAGCCATAACTTTTGAAATAGGCGTTTTGGAAAATAATATTTTCAATCAAGATTTTGACATCTTCTTATGTTTATATTAGTTTAAAATAACAGAGATAGTTAAATACTTAAAATAAGTTTAGAAAACTCCGTGTTTTAGGAATTATTTGTGCTCGTTTAGAATACGAATTTTCTAAAAGGTTTATAAATAGACTCATTAAATACGACGTATTCTTCATGACAAAAAAATAACAAGCATTATTATTAGATTGTTTTGTTTTAAGACTATGTTAGTTCTAAAAAAACTTAACGACTGTCCCGTGTCTTCAATACAAGAAAGATAGATATATTCGATAATCTTATTAACCTGAACCCTGAGATATGCAAAGAATTATTGGATGGTAAATTTATGGAAAACATCATAGGATACATTTCTTGACTATGACACTTGACCAAGTTCACGAATAACTAAACTTTAATGTAAATAGAGATGAAAGGGCAATAGGTGAAACTCTAAGTCTAGACGCACTTCGAAGATGGATGATAAGTGGTAAAGAATGTAAGAGACGCTGAAGAACACATTGTTGAAAAATTTAATCTTGATAAACACGAAAGTGAACCTTCATTATAGAAAAAGATTTTCCTAGGTGTAAAATGTGTAGTCAGTAAGTTCAAAAAATATGGCTATCCTTTTTAAGATACTCCCTGTAAGCTCAGTAATGTTATAACAAAAGACATAATATCCTAAAATGACTTTAAGCACCCTCATTATAAAAAGTAGCCTGACCAGGCAAAGTTAAAAAAATATTTTTTCCAGCCTTTTAAAAATCTCGTTAGCTCAAATTGAGAAACAAATAAAAAAACTAATGTTGTTCCCTGAAGCACTAAACAAGGATGGGAACAAGGCTAAAGTGTTTTTGAATAAGGCAAAGAATGGTGCAAGTCTCTTTACGATACCCTGCAATGAATGTCAGCATAAAGACTCCAACATGGAAACATTCTTTATGCATAAGAATCAGGCCTTCTTACTTTCAGAATACGGAAAACTTAGGAAAACTTCAAAATCACACCTTCTTAATTATTTTAACAAACTCTATTATCATCGTGATGGGAGAAGCCTCAAACTTCAGTTGTGATTATTGATGTACTAGCGATGGCCCACATATTAAATCTTGAAGAAGCTAAGCCCTTGCAAGACTATGGCTAGAAATCTGCCAGAACACTTCTTCGATAATAGGTAGACAGTCAATGTCTAGATAGATATTGTGGTAAACGAATATCGATAAGATAGCTTTAAATCTGAAACAAGAATCACTCGTTGAACAGGAATACGATGCCAAATGGTTGGAGACACTTCGATTCCTAAGAACATGAAAGGTTTTTTTTTGTCTGTGGACAGAAATAAATAAAATATTTTCAGTTTGCTGTTTAGAAATATCTGTGAGCAGCTTCAACAGGAACAAAGCAAATCAACCACACAGGAAGGCATTGCCACTGTTGCAAATATTATCTTATGTAGTAACTCTTCTCAACACTCAGACCTCCAACCATGCAATCATGAAGAGACTGACAGCCAAATAATATGGCACCCCTGTGAAGTATCCAAACAGGGACACAAAACTGCTACAATCAGAAATATTGACATGTGTGCTTATACTTACAATAACATTTTATGTAGAGTTGCAACTGGATAGACTATTTACAGCTTTTGGAAGAGGCAAAACTGATATATTCCTGTATACGTAATTTATGAAAAACTTGGGAAGAAAAGGCAAATAAATTACTGAAATTTCTCCATGCGTTTACAGGCGCTGATTTAACATCTTCAACGGCTTGGGAAATGTATAAGGTTTATTACAGTTCGTACCTACGTTTCAAGGTTTGTCAAATACTCTAATAAACGTAAAATTAGAAATAAGTACAATAGAGATGTTTGTTGTACTTCATTATGACTAAACCTCCTCACATTCAACACTAATTGAATGTCATAAGGATTTTTTTTTTATAAAATAGCCGTTCAATTAATCGAATCCCACCAACTAATGCTGCTCTTTATCAACACGCTCTGCGTTTCACTTATCAAGTAGAATATTGCTGGGGACAATCTACAATGAAAGAGATGATTCTTCCAGGACCGGAAAAATGGGGTTAGAAAGAATATAGCAATCGGTGGAGATCGTTTTGTACTACTTAACTCCAGGCAGCACTGGTTCGACAGATAGCTTCAAGATCTGAATTTGTAGACTTGTTAACATTATGCGTATGTCTTTGTGTAAGTAGCATGGCTGTGATAGCCAGGGAAATTATCTAGAGTGATGTAATGTAAAAAAAAACCTGTGTAAATAAAACACAGTGTTAATATATTTCAAGTAACAAGTATTATATTGTGACTAAAATCATGATATTAATGTGAATAATATTTTATTTTTATATGTAATATAATCAGGGCTGCAGTGGAGCGGGAACGCGTGGGAACGCCGTTCCGGCACTGCTTTTCGTGGGAAAATATTCAAAATAAGATTTTGTAAAGTTTTATATTATGTAGGTCCAAGTAAACTAATTGATTTGATATCAATATTATGTTAAAACCTTTTTTCATACTATGAAACAATAAATTCTGATGAAATGTACTGTGCTCCATGTGAATTCATGGAATTTTAGGGGAAGTGCGTTAAGAAAGTTTCTGTATTAAAAATGACCCAAATAGCTTATAGTGGCATTTGTGAAAATGTTTCTCCTATGGTGGTTGGGGGGCTGAGCTCCCCAAATACCCCCTTCAGCTTTGGAGTTACTACGGCCTTGCGTTCCGGCACTGCTAAATTTACGATTACACCACTGAATATACTGTATCATTATAACAAAAAATATGAAAAGGAGAATACTGCACTATCATCACAGAAAATATTTGCTGTTGTGTATCAAAGTTATATAGAATATCCAAAATATTTTAACATAAATAATATTATCAAGTGAAACAACCTACCTTTAGAAAGTACTGCAACCCAATTTGTTTCACTTTTTGAAATGAATCTTCCTTTATCTTCTCTCTATGAGGAAACCTTTTGAGGGTGGACAGGGTTAAGGTAGGTGAAGTGTGTGATAAGGGGTGAGGTGGTTTAGATATATCACCAAGGAGGAATACAGAGCTAATATCCACCAATTAACCAACCCTGATTTATTCAATCAGGTTTATTTGAAAAATGTAGACTTGTCCAGTTTCCCAGGGACCTGACAACACTTACTGTTCTCTTATTCCTACTGAAACTCCACAGTGAAACATTTGGGAGTTTCTTAGCTAGCATGTTAGGCTCCAAATTGTGCGTTTTACACAAATAACTCTTAAAACACTGAATTCTCTCAATACAATTTTAATGTTTTAATTATCTCTGCTATTATCATTAAACTGAAACCATTCAAAATATATAAAACCGTGCGTTCTACACATTTTTATTTTAAACATTATTTTCTTAAACACCTATTTCAAAAGTGATTGTTAAAAAAACAATTTTTGCCTCCATTTTGAGTCGAGTAGGTGGATAATTTTGCACCCAGATACCCTACATTTTACTACATTATAGGATATAGGTACTTTACAGGAATAACATACATGGTTAACAAAGTGAGTTTATTAATTATGAACCATTCATTGATTATGATTAGATAATTTATATTTGAGTATGAATAGTTATATTGATAACTATTGGTGAGAAGCACCTCAATAACAGGTGGTAAGCACCTGGGTACACCCTACAACCTGCACTATTAGGTCTTCTAATACTCCCAATAGGGTAATAGGAAATCACACTAAGTTATTTGAACTTAGAGACAATGTCGACCAGAATAACCTATTTATTCTTTATGCCAGTCTGGCTTACTTCAACATAACATAACATAACATAACATTTAATACCAAAATAAATCTAATAATCTTAGTCCTAGTCTTAAGGAGCTACAAGGTTAGAAATTAACGTTAGCGAACTAGCGAGAGTTAATTTCTCATATAGTTAGAAATAATATTGAAATATGTTCCTTGATGAGAAAAGATCCTTTAAACCTAGTCAGTGGTTAATCACCAGGCATCTAGAAGCAATTAATATTATGGCTGGACCTTTCTTAAATAGTACTGCCAGTGCAATCAATAGTATAAAACTTTAAGTTGGCCTGCAACGGGGACAATAACATTACTCATTAATGAAATCAACATGATCAATTCTATAGGCACCTCAAGCGGGCCTACATATCTAACATAACCCCGCGAGCCACTAATAAGAACGAGTAGCTCATCCACAGGTTGCGTACCTCAAATCAGTACAGACTTAGACACCTACATGACTGGTGTGTGAAACAAACCCAGTTAGGTCGTGAAACAAAGCAACAGATAACCTGGCAGTTTCCATTATTTTATCCTTCGCTATTCTATAGCCGCAGCATGGTCAAACAGTCTAAGACATCTGTTCATTACCCCAATATTTGCGACCTAGTCTAATAGACGTAGAAGGATAGAGTGCATGATGAAGTTTAATAAACTATGCCTGATGGGCATAGACAAAAATCAGAACAATTGACATACATATTCTATGTCCTTTGGGAATAGTATAAAAGAGCTCATAGCTCAAAAAAATAAACTATGCCATAAGGCCATAGGGAAACCAATAAGAGCTATCTACAGTGAACATATTCTTATGGACATTTACATAGGATCAACTATTCCATAAGGGCATAGGAAATCGGATAAGAGTTACCTATAAAAACATAGTCTTAAGGACGTTTTACATGAAATATCCTACATCTCCATTAATATAAATGCGCCTTAAGGGCACAGAGACATAACTAATTATGTCTTTCGATACTCATGTTAAACTTCATAGCTCGATCTGCGGCGAGGAGGTGATTCTGACGCCACAACCATCGCTGTCTTCTCTACGATGTCAAGAGTATCTCTAGTAGCAGTGTCTCCGACGAGTGGTGAATACAATATAGGTAACGTGAACCAAGGACAGGTTCGTATTTATACCAATGAGTCTAGATGAATTGGCCATTACTATTCCAAGTACAGAAAGGGGGAAAGAGGCTGGTTCCATATTGCGCCACCGGACTCATCGCACTCGCCGACCAGCTGGCCTCTCCTCAATCGATCCCTTGCTCGATTCTTCTTCCACCGGCTCATGAATTAGAAGTTAGCTCGCGTTTTCTTCCACGGCCGAAGTACTTCGTTCGTTGGGGCAATTGAGGTGTCGTCGAGCAGGGCGTCCGCTGATATCGCAATAAATCTATCTCTGCCACATATGATAGGAACATATTAGTACTAATAATGATAGATTTCCACCATTTTGAGGGTTTGTTCGATTGTACGAGTCAAAATGTTTAATAGTCATTTTTGACACGTTACAGTTTGATCCTACCCCAAAACACGTTCTCTTATACACCTTGTACCTATACACAATGTTTAATGCTTTTATCAAAAAATGCATGGTTCAGGTGGATATCCGTCTCATTATACATGGAAAATGCGAGTGTTAGCTTTAGTGAGCTAAACTAATCAACAAGATGGTAGCATTGCTCATCAATATTACCATTAAAATATTTTTGGGGGAGTTGGGCCTAAATTAGTTTGAACAGTTAATATTATCACAGATCTAGAAAGTGTTTACATAAGACTTATATAAACAATTGATAAGGCCATAGAACTAAGACATATGTGAATAACTGAGATCCCTTAATCAAACCGGCTGGTTTTCGCATAAATATCTTTCAATATGAAACTAACGTGCAGAACTATTACTGAATTAATGGCTACTCTTCACTGTGGTTAGTGTGGTTAATTATTTGTGAGTGGCTAAATATATTCCTTTTTATCAAACTCTACAAATTCCTAGATGATGACAAATTTCTTCTAGATCACTTTTGTAAATTTTCAAAATATATTCAAAAACATTATTGAATAATTATTTTCACTGTTAATTTGAACCATACACAGAAAATTAATTATTCATTAGTAGTATTTTTGTGCATTTATTTGTTTATTAAGGCAATATTGATGATTTTAGAGGCCATAAGAAACTTAAGTTAACTAAACCTATCTATCCTTGGTAGCTACGTTATACTAGCACTGAATTTTTTTTTCGTAGACCAAGATATCAGGCTTAAAACAAATCCGTTAGTAATGAGAATTCTTTTCAGTTTTCGAATTATTAATTAGGTTCTCCAGTCCTCCTCTCCATACAAATGTGGGTGTGTTTCCTCTAAGCTACTATTCTTACCTCCATCATTTATTCTAAATCAATAATCATAGTAGTCTATAAGCGTATAACCCGAATGGGTAGTAATACTAGTAACACGCGATGCTAGTAAAAAAAAATTACCATCGCGTTAAACATACTTTTGGAAAAAGTGTAAATTTTCGACCCAGTAGGACGTGTGGAGTTGGCATCAAAGGTTAAGTATAGAAAATCTAAGTGTAAATGTCTAATTGAAAATGTTCTCCCCCTGGAATTCTATGTCCACCGTTAGTAGTCAATTCTCCTTGCCTGTAAAAGTGAGGGCAGTGTAGGATATGATTAGAGAAACGAGTCTTTCCCCCCACACTCTAAACTCTCACTTCCTTCACGCAAACTTTTCTTTATTTACTCAAACCTCGTGATCCTCGTCCAAGTTGAGAAACAAGATGGCTTCCAAGCTGACGATGGTGTGCATGCATGGCCCTTTGTGTGAAATAAAACAGCTGACAACTGTCCCATCACAAATGAAAGAAGGTTAGGTGAGGGGAGGGGGGGAGGACTTTAGGTCCACGCATTTTTTTAATAAGATTAGTTTAGTACTAATTTTAAGAAATAAAACTTTGTCAGAATGCACAAAACAAATTGTATATGAAAAATCACAATATAAGTTTTCTTTCTTATAGAATACAAAACTTCACAAGCTTTGGTATTTTATACAAATACACACAGTACCAGAAAATATATATATGATACATATTAAAATAACTTAAATTAATTTTGACTCACTTCGATGTCCACATGGTCTAAAGTGCTACGCTCTAAATAGATTACACTGCCGATGGAGGGGTGATCAGGGTTCGATCCCAGTCAGGTGCATTAAGAGGGTTGTGTTTCCTAGATAGTTTTCCACTCTTTCTCTCTCTCTCTCTCTCTCTACAAAAATTCTGGTACACTTTTCTAAATTTAACCTTCATCGTTCTAACTAGTACATAAACGTATAGCCCAAATGGGTAGTAAGATGCGGCGCCAATATATATATATATATATATATATATTTCAATTTCAATTTCAATTTCAATTTCCTTTATTATAGTGCCGACCAACAGTCGTAAGACCTATAACAGGCCAGCACTGAAAAGCACACAAGTACATACCCTACAATACATACATTTACATAAGAAAACATGATAGACAAAAAATGGCCAAATAATGCCATATACCGATAAACAACCACGAGACAAAAAAGTAGTTAATAATGATAAGAATAAAAAGTAACATTAAAAATAAATAACCAAATAGTGGTTAAAAGCAGTAACATTATGCAAAAAATAGATCAGAATATTGTAAACTTAAACAATGTAAACTTAAATAGTATTAAATAATATAGGCAGAACCTCTACAAGATAAATTATTGATATGGGATATCCTTAAATAACTCTCTGAGTTTAGCTTTCCTTTTATGATAAAAGTCGAATTCGACAAATCTAGAATTGGCACTATGGATACAACGACCTATAGGGCTTACCTTGTAAGAGCTATTAAGAAAAAATAATTTTTGATTACGAGAAGCCCGAGAAGGGATAAGAACGCCTACATGATCAAGGGCAAATTTGCAAGAAATTATGTTATTGAAAATATTAAAAACAAAAAGGGCATCACAATAAAGTCTACGCGAGAAGAGAGTTTGGAGCCCTAATAGGTTTCGAATTCTATCATAATCATAATAAATCCGGTTACTAAAGTATTTATCATAGCATGCAGCAACAAATTTTCTTTGAACGTTTTCTAACCTAAGAGAGTCAGTTAAGGTAATGGAATTCCAAGCAACAGTAGCATATTCTAACTTAGATCTAACCAGGGCATAATACAGACATAAAAAACAGTCAACTTTCTTAAATGATGAAGTAATAAATTTAATAAGCCCAAGTAGTTTCAATGACTGGGAAATGACATGGTCAACATGATAGTGGAAATAAAGTTTGTTATCCAGGAGGACACCAAGATCATTAATACAAAGGGTGCGAACTATGTTATCACTGCCCAATTTATAAGTAAAAAAGAAAGGATTAGTTTTCCTAGTGAAAGATATAGATTTGGTCTTAGATTTATTGATAGACATTCCATTTTCCAAAGACCATTGTAGAATACCATTTACATCATTTTGTAAATCTATACAATCTGCAATTGAATTGATAGTTTTAAATAATTTTACATCATCAGCAAAGAGTAAATAACTAGAAGAGTTCAAATATTTACCAATGTCATCAATAAACACATTAAAGAGAAGAGGACCTAAATTAGACCCCTGTGGTATGCCACAGGGTGCTAAAAATGTATTTGAGCTGTGTGAATCAATTTTAATAATGAATGATCTTTCATGCAAATAACTGCTGAACCAATTTACATATGAGTGAGAAAGTCCAAAATTACCAAGTTTAGCGAGAATAATATTATGCTGACATAAGTCAAATGCCTTACTTTGGTCAAAATAAATAGCATCAACCTGACCTTGGGCAGAGACTTGAGGGGCAACATGCCCAAGAAATTCTACTAAATTAGTTACAGTAGATTTATTTTTTATAAAGCCATGTTGATTATCTGAAAATTTATTTTTAAGGTGGTGAAAAGTATGCTCATGTATGATTTTCTCGAATACTTTGGAGAAAGTGTTTAAGAGAGAAATTGGTCTATAATTACAAACATTTGTTTTTACCCCCTTTTTATAGATAGGTATGACAACAGATTGTTTCCATGTACGAGGAAAAGTTTCATTTGACAGGCTAATGTTAAAGATATAGGCTAACAAAGGGCTGAAAATGCTGGCACAGCCTTTAACAATAAAACTTGGAATTCCATCTGTCCCGGCACATCTAGAAGAACTCAATTTTTTAATAGCATTAGCAACATCCAAGGGTGTAATGTGGCATGGATACAAGGGCGCGCTAGTTTCAATAACGGGGCAGGGTAAAACAGGAATAGCTGAATTATAAACGGAATGAAAGTAGGTCCCAAACTCATTAGCGATTAATAAAGGATCCGCTATAGATTTGCCATCAATTTCAAGGTTGGATGGGAAAACTTTATTCGTACGATTATTTTTAACAAATTTCCAAAAATCTTTAGGTTTGCATTTAATACTATTTTCAATTGAGTTCATCCAATTGGCTCTGTCTATAATCAAAGTAGTTTTAACTAATTTACGAAAGTGAGAAAAATGTGAATAGAATACACTATTATTTGTTATTTTAAACTTTTTGAAAAAATGGTTTTTTTTCCTAATATAGTATTTGAGTGTAGAAGAAAACCAATTAGGATATTTGGATGAATTAAGAATATTAATTTGAGGAATATTCATTTTGATTTTCCTTTGGACTAACTTGGTAAAATTATCTACAGCCAAATTAACATCCGTAGTAGAATAAACACAAGTCCAATCTGCAGTAGCCAGGTCATTGTAGAGATTAAGGTAGTCACCGTGTGCATAGTCAATATATGTTTTAGAGGTGTCATTAATTTTAGTCGCAATAGGTACATCTAGTGAAATCAATAAGGGTGGATGAGCTAAATCAATATTGACTAGTGGTTGAGAGCTTTGAGTAATAGAGGGGTGGTGAAAATTAGCAAAAACGAGGTCAAGGAGGTTAGTGTCGTTATCAGCTTCATTGAGTTGTTCTAATCCCATTATATTAGTCGAAGCGAGAAGTTGAGTAGCTTTTAATTTAATGTAGAAATGCGAAATGTTCTGAGAATGATGATAATTCCAATCAATTTTGGGGCAGTTAAAATCTCCGAGTAGTATTATTCTATAGGGGTAGCTAGCCAACACACCTTCAAGAAATATAAAGTAATTGTTAAATGCTTCGACTGTTATTTGGGGAGCAAGATATATGTTCCCAATTAACAGTTTTTGGCGATCAAATGTTGGGATCTCAATCCAGACACATTCCATATTATTCTCTAGGTCAGTTCTCCTGACCACACCAGAAATAGTATCAATGACAGAGATGAGAGCACCACCACCCCTTGAGATAGTAGCTTCGTCATATAACCTGTCGGCTCTATAGACATTATAATTAGGGGGAAAGTAATTTTCATTAACAAACTCACTAGAGAGCCAAGTTTCAACTAAACAAATAATAGAGAATTCATTCAAACAAACATTAGAAAATAATTCCCTTGCTTTGGTTCGCAGACCTCGAACATTTTGATAATATAGTAAAATATCACTATTAATCACTGGGAGATGGGTTGGGAGGTAGCCTCCAGACCTCCATTGATAGTCACGAGTGGGGTTCTAGTTGAAACCTCTTGTGAGCCAAGGTCAGATGCAACAGCTGCGTTTACAGGGGCAGACACACAGGGAGACTCCTCACAGACTATCTGCTCTGGCAGCAACTTCCCATAGTAAGGTGCAATGAGACAGCCAGACGGCCAAATATCACTAATGTTTATCATGGGAAAATCATCTTCTTTGACTGAAATATGGAAGGAGGAATATGAATTAAATTTAGTTTTCAATTTTGAGCAGACAAGGTAGTCAAGATTGAGTTCTTTAGTCAGATAAGATTGAATGGCCAGGGAAGATACTTCAGGAGAAAAGCGAGTAACGAATAGCGATTTTTTTTTAAAAACTTTGTTCACTGTTTGTAGGTCAGTGGCTATCTTATTACCAGTCAGCAACTTTCTGGCACGCGAGCGCTGAACCGGCGGATCCTCACGCACGTTGGAATTCGATGACTTGTTTTTACGACTCGACACTACCGTAAAACCGTCATCAGCGCTTGCTGACGCAGACTGTGACCCAGCTGGTGATTTCACAACAGACTTAGAGTCAACACCAGAGCTTTTATTATTAGAAGTTAAAGCTTGGCTAAACGTTAATTTGGGTGATTTCGGAGATTTAGATAGGAGAGATGTAGAAGGAGAAGATTCACTTGGAATAGAAGATTGTGAAGATAATGAGCATTGAGTTCCAACTGAAACCAAGCAAACCGGGGTCCTGAAAGCTAAAAGCTCCGAAATTTGAGATTTAAGCACAGCGTTATCGCTGCTCAGATCTTTTACCTGAGTCGAGAGATCGTAGACCATGTTAATCAGGGAATTTAACAGCTGAATAGTAACTGCTTCCCGATCAGCTGATGGAGCTTTAATTAACTCCTCAAAAGTCTTCTTAACTTGAAGCGGCTTCATCGGCCACTCTGGGAGAGCGGGAGCAGATATAGATTTTGTAAGGGTGGCGTCCCCAAATGAAGCCTTAGCCTTTTTAATACATGGGTCACACTTAAAAGTAGATACCCCACTTTTCATAAATATCTCATATTCTGCATCATTAATTTTGAGGCAGTCCAGATGAAACCTTGCTTTGCAAGGGCCAGAGCACCAAATGAACCTTTGTCGGCCAAAGAATGCACGGGAGCATTTCGCACAATTGTCCTCACTGCCCGGCATATTGAACCCACCAGGCCTAAGGATAGGCAAACTCACACAAAACACAACACTCAGCACACGGAATGAGGTCACTTGCGGAGCTCCGTAAAAACACGTCCACTCACGGCAAGCGCCAACTGACTAATAATAATAATAATAATAATAATAATAATAATAATAATAATAATAATAATAATAATAATAATAATAATAACACTACGATTATTAATAATTTAATCTTAGAGTAGGGTACGATGAAGAAAAAGCACCTTTATTAACATCGAGTAAACAACAAAGAAAAGTATTATTTTGAGAACCACTCTCCTTACACCTGACCCAGGATCTAGCCCCGGCCTCTTGCTAAGTGGTAAATACGTGTAGTGTGAGCTTAGAGTCAAACTAATCGGACATAAATGGCAGTGTAAATAAACATACATATTAAAATAGCACGTAATCATAAGATATATTTTCTAAGGAAATAGAAATATTTTTCAACTAAAAAATTTACTCTAGGTGATATTACATGATACAGCATTGACTTTTATGAAAAGTAAAGAATATCAGTGGCCATCACTAGATGCACTTTTTAAGAAAGCAACTCTTCTAACGCCTTCCAACGAATGCGTGTTACTTGAATAGATAACTTAGCTGCATCCTGACGTCACTTTATGATCTGGTAGCCTACGGGCTTCGTCAGAAAATAATGGAACAAATAAGAGGAAGTTGAAATATTTTTAACAAAACATAAAAATAAATTGAGACTTAAAAAAAATATTCAGTTTAAGACTTTTTTATTTTATCAACAGATAAGTACATTAATATATCTCTTCGTTAAAATGTCTGGCGAGAGTTTTTCGTGGTCCTAAGTGGCTCAGTTATAATCAAGGGATAGATGGCGTTAAATATTAACTCCATAGCCAGTAAGCCTTACCAAAGATAGCTAAAATGTGGGATACCCATTACCAAAATACCAATAAATTTTACCATTGGCATTCACACTTTAACATTTATTGAAAGTAGACCTAGAAATAAACCAAATTTTGTTTTCATTGAACATTTTTGTTAGTCAAAGGGGTCGAAATTACAACCAAACAAACTAGTAATTAAGTAAATCCTGCTTCCCTGGCAAGAATAAGTAAAACCATTTTAAGATCCAAAACTTATTCCCAAGTCGGAGTGAGATATAGTATAGGTGAAATCAATCTGGATAATTACTGTCCCCAGAGTCATAATGAGCTACAGTATCGGTGATATCAATCTGGTCTCTATAATCAGATTGATATAATTACTTGGTAAGAATAAGGATCACAATCAGCAGAGTTAAACCTTCCTTCTAGTTTAGAGAAAGCTATCGTATTTGTGAGATAATCTCAGCCTGTCTGATTAGATTAAAGCCTGCCATCAGTATATCCAAACCTTCACCCTAGTTTAGAATAGGTTACTGTATTTGTGAGAACATCCTTGGTTACTAAGTGAGATTAAGGCACACAGTTAGTAGACTCAAACCCGTAATTTAGTTTTAGTGATCCAAAGTATTTGTGAGATCATTCTTGCTGGTTGAATAGTAAAAACAGCACATAATCATTAGAGCCAAACCTTCTTATTAGCTTAGAATAAACCACAGTATAAGTAAGAACATCCTTGGTGTCTAACTGAGATTACAGCACACAATCTGTAGAGACCAACCTGCCACCCAGTTTAGAGTGACCCACACTATTTGTGAGAACATCTCTGGCTGCAAAGTGAGATAAAGGAACACATTAAGTAGAGACATACCTGGTTCTTAATTCAGAGTAAGCCACAATATGCATAAAGTAAATTATTCTTGCCAGTTTAGCAGGAGTCACACTTTTGAAAATGCCAAAACATTCTCCTGGGTCACATTAACTGTGAGGCCAGTTCTAACTCTAGATTCGTAATATATCACAATGGCCTTAAAGTAAACACTATCCTCTTGGCTAAAATGATCTCTAAAAATGTTGTTCTGACAACTCTGCTTCCTAGATCAGAGTAAGGACATCCCAATGGATATACTGGCTTTTCACAACATAGTCAATCTCAATAAACGTGGGGCCAATACTTTACCCGGGGTTAGATTAAGTCATATAATCCATTATGATGATCCTTATTCCAAGGTCAGAATAAGTCAAACAATCCATGTGGCTATCTAAGGCATATCGCACACTAACCGTTTGTACAACCCTGGTTTCCAGGTCAGATTAAAGCAATATACTAGTGGAACTAACATTTCATCTAAACTCAGTTTCAGGATCTTTTTCATTAAAATTTGTATGAAAAATCCCTGTTTGAAATTTCTAACCATATTTTTGTTAGGTTCATCTTAATCGTATTTGAATAAGTTAAAATTTGATTTAAATTGGTTATAAAAACACGTTGAAAATAATTAAATTTAGTAAATATAGACTTTAAATTAATTTAAAATTGTAGTGAATGGAAATGGAATTAGTGGTTTTTTAATATTTTTTGGTTAGCTTAACCGAAATTTATAAAGTTTTAAGAAATTAATTAATTTCACTCGATTTGTATAAAGCCACTACATTAAAAACCAGCCGATTATAGAATATAGAAAAGTTTTTAAAGTTATTAACTCCTATTCAGGATTAATCTATTATCAACTACTCATGCCCGCATAAGTGGTTACATGATCTAAGGTGTCAGTCTCATAAAAAACTGGATTGCAGATGATGATGGATTTCCTAAGGTTTTCTTCCTCATCATGCTTCACTAAATCAAGCTGCCCAACAAGCCTTGTGCTATAGCATATATAGAAAAACAACCATAATACACATCAAATTAAATAACATTTTTATCAATAATACGATTTATAAGTGGTTTTAATTTCAAATAATTAGGTAATTTTTATGTATGGCTGTAAAATCTAAAAACTTTGCAAAACAAATGTGAGAAGAAAAAAAAAACATAGATTCACTGAAGGAAGGGAATTTTCTCCTGCACATTTCAATGAATTCATAAAACAATCAATCGCTCAAATCATTATGATTGTAGGGTCTATTAGAACTAGTAGTCTGACACCATGGATCAATAGGTAGCGAGTCTGCTTACTCAGCCAAGGGTATGAATCCTGGGCTGGCTGAATAATTGGTAATTGGTGAAAAGTGTGGCTTTCCCCTACGACAGTGATGACTGATGAATTATTGACTGGGGTCTGGATATTGTGTCTGCTCTAGATTTAAGTTGGTTTATAAACTGTGTGCTGATATAATCAATAATCAGTCCGTTCAGAAATGTAGGCATTAAGTGGCGCAAATAATAATAATAATAATAATAATAATAATAATAATAATAATAATAATAACAATATATAATAATAATAATAACAATAACAATATATAATAATAATAATAATATATAATAATAATAATAATAATAAAATTAAAATCTATTCAGGATTTAAAATGGAATTAAACAGTGGCTAACTAGTTTCGTCATGAAATAAGTGATTATTTGTATTACTAATAAAATCTGAGTCAAATGTATAATTTAATCTTAATTAAATTAATGGTGGTAGTATCCGCTTCGGTGGCAAAGTAGTATATGGCGTCACTTTCGCTATAGATTGAACTACCGATGAAAGAGAAATCGAGGCTCGAATCCAAGTCAGATGTATTGAGGGTGTTTCTTCCTTTTTGAATTCCACTCTCCTTTCACTCAAATGTGGGTACACCTCCTCAAAACTCAACATTTTTTCAGTTTCCGCGCATTAGTGTGATTAGTTCATAAGCGTACTACCTGAATGGGTAGTGTATGTGGTGAATAAAAAAAAACCATTCGTAGACATAGAATTAACCAGGCACGAATCAAATTTCTTCTAGGAGGAGTTTAAAATTATGATTTGTATTTATACTTGTAAGCTATGAATGGTATATTACATGTATGCCCTATATTTATCAAAGAACATAATTTAAGTGTACAGTCCGTTGAAGTTATAAGGTTGCAACTTGCTGGCGCAGCCTTTGCGGTACGGTATACTTCACACATAATCAGGGTTAGATCCCGTTCTGGTGTATTGAGGTAGGTTTTTCCTAAATGATTATCCACTCTCCCTTCACGCAAATTTGGATGCATTTCCTCAAAATTCAACTTCACATTACCTAACACGTTAGTGTCATTAGTATATATGCGTACAAACCGAACGGGTAGTAACACGCAGTGCTAAAAAAATACAATATGTAATTATATAGGTTTACTTAAGTTTACATACATTTATGTTTCCAGCCTGTGATCTGGGTCAGTTTTTTATTCAAGCTATATATTTTCCACTATCAGCTTGCTAGACCTGTCTTAACCTCATATAACTTTTTTCATTATTATTATTACTATTTTATAATAATTAATTACATGATCCAAAGAGCCTGTGCTCCCTTATATGACTATGGATTTACAATAATTGAAATTTTAAAAGATTTAAAAGACATTATGAATATTTTATCATGAAATAAAAGTATAACAAAATCAAAACAAACAAAAATAGAAAAATATACTAAACATAATAGACAGCAGTGCTGGTACCATGTAGGAGAATAGATTATTTTGAAATATGTGTGACAATATTTATTAATAACATTTTAACAATGAACATTAAAAAAATAGAAATAAATAAATAATTAAAAAGTTCCTTTGGAATAAAGATGAATATCAAGGAAAATCAACTAGTACTATAATAATAAACAAGGCATGTGGGTATGTTCAGGGAAATAATAATGTTTATTCTAAAGTATTTACTGTGAAAACAAAACTTATATATAATTGAAATATGTGTGTTAGTATTGATGAATGCATTTTCTTAATAAATGTGAGATGAAAATAAAAATAAGTAATTAAAATAATAATAAAAAATAAAGTAATAATAATAATAGCAAATAAATAATAAGAAAGTTACTTTGAGATAAAAATGAAAATCGAATAAAATTAATTAGTTTTATAATAATAAACAATGCATGTAAGTATGTTCAGGGAAATGATAATAGATTCTAAAATGTTTACTGAAATTTTAACATAAATTTATTATAATAATTGTGATTGTAGGCCAGTAGATAGGATGAGACTTAAGTAAAGTATTTTACAGTATTGTAGAAATATTTTAATCACAAACAGAGGAGAGGAGGTCAAAAACTTTACATCATTTTGGTATGTTGGGTTTAAAGTTGTTCATTGGCAAAGAAAAAATGTGTAATGTTTTTTTTTTAATTTGTCATTACCAATAAGCAGGAGATATCTGTCTACAAATTCCAGTATCTAATTTTCCATGATTATTATTTATTTTTTTATTCTTTTGTGACTAGGTTTTGATACTAGGATAAGTTTAGTTTTTTTTTTCTTTTAGTTAATAGAGAGTTTATTGGTATGAATCCAGTCTAGCAAAGGAGGGATGTTGGATTTAACATTATTTAGTAGAGCATTTAAATGAATGTTCTCATAATATAAACAAGTGTCGTCTGTAAAAATCAGAATGTGTCCATTCAAATTACCTTTGTGTAAATCATTTATATAAACTAAGAATCTATAACTTAAGTAATTTTGGAATCATTTTAACGGTGACTTTTCTACTTGAATATACTTTAATTTATCAATTAATGTCATGTGATCAAATGTATCGAAGGCCTTAGTCAGGTCAATAAACAAACCTCTTCCCAAGTTTCCCTTGTCAATAGTATATTGATATTTTATTAAATGGTCTGTAGCTGCATATAATCTAACTTAAGAATAGGTCAGGCATAACATTCAGTCCCGAGCCATTAATTCAGCACTTTGAAAGGGTACATTCACATTTCACTAAATGTAAAGTTTTCAGTCATTCCGGGAATCGAGCTCGGGACCCTTAGTGAGTAGACAGACACGCCACCAATTAAGCTACGATGTCGGGTACATATATAACCTATATATACATAATTTTTTTAAACTATGATAATATATATTTTATCAAAGTTTTCACTGAATAAATTGTTAAGTACAACATCTGTAGTAGTTGATATATATTTATAAATATTATTTTAACAATTCGATGTGTGTCTGGGAGTCTAGCATTAGAGATGCGCTATTTTTAGAAAAGTATTGATACTATACTCATTTCTGGTATTGGTTTCAAATTACTAAGCGAGAAATGTTAGTGCATTTTACCATTTATTAATTGTTTGTCACTATCCTTCATCGCAAATGAGAATATATAGATTTTCCTTAAAACTATACATTACTCAGTCCTGCTCCATTAGTGTATTTTTATTAGCACCCCGTCTTAATACCCATTTGGGAAATATGCCTACGTATTAATTACTCTAATATGTTAGGGATGAGGAGGGCTCAATTTAGAGAAAGTGGACCCACATTTGCGTGGAAGACCATATTGGAAAACCATCCTCAGTAAACCTGACCGGAAATCAAACCTTGATCTCCCCATCGTTGGCAGTCCAGTCTTTTGCAAGAATGACGCGTTAGACTATGTGGGCACTGAAATGGGTATTTTTATGATGAATGTATTCATACAACACGAAAGGGTACAAAGATGAGGTTAAATGAAAACGCTGATATGTCCCAGGTTTCAGAGTGCATGCTATATCCCATATTATATCCATATTATTTTCTTTCTCTGCTTCTCTCCCTCTGTTGGAGCAACTCGGTGATCAGTGAGTGAGCTGTAGTAGGGCCAAGTCAAGCTGGGGTACACATGATTAGCATTTGATTGAACGCGATGTGTCGGATCAATATCCTCAGCTGTTTGCTTCCAAAGAGCGGCCGAATTCGAGGAAAACCTCTTCAATTTCAATTCAGGAATGTGGGAGTGCTAATTTTTTTGATCCATCAATATACTACTTAATAAAACATATATATAATAAAACACTAAATCACTATATGATGAATTTATTACTTTCACACCAGCTTCAGTGGCCACATGGTCTAAGGCATATTTTCACAGTAGACTAGACTACCGATGATAGGGAGATCAAGGTCCAAATCTCGGTTGGCTCGATCTATTAAGAGGCTAAAGTGATAATGAGATCAAAAACCAACCATACTTATTATAAACACTGTATATAAGTAGATAAAACATTCCTTTATTCTATAGTAAAGTATTGCAGGCAGCAAGGTCTATGAGCACTTAATATTTCGTACATCAAGAAAAATACGTCTCAAATCAATAATTTCGTTATATCAATTACAGGTGATTAATAATAATAAACCTGCTTTGGTGGTAGCATGGTCTAAGGCGTCACTCTTGCAATAGACTGGACTGCCGATGCTCAGGAGATCGAAGTTTAAACTTTTAAATCCGATCAGGTATACTGAGGGTGGTTTTTCCTAAATGGTTTTCAACTCTTCCTTCATACAAATATGGATACCATTGCCCTAAATTCAACCTTCCTCATCCCTAATACAGTAGCCTAATTATTACATGTGTTTTTAAATAAATGGGTAGTAAAACGCAGTTATAAAAAGGACAACAAAAAAACGACCAAAGTTTGATTTCCAATATAAATTAATTCGTAATTGTAAAAATATATACTGAAAAAGGAGATAAATAAATCTACCCAATTTCAACAGATCTGTAATTTTATTAGCATTACAAATTTGTATTATTTTATCACTATTTAATTGCTTATTAAATATACAAATATTTTATGTCACGTATTTTATGAATCTCACTGTGCACCGCTCATATGAATGACTTGTTGGACTAACAATTACCATTAAAAAAAACACAATAAAATGTAGACCATTATATCTCATAGACTGTAGAGGTTAAATTTAACTGATTAATTCCCAAACCTATATTATAGCTCAACACTTATTAAAATAATGCTATAAATTTCATATTTCCTTTGCAGCTTAGTGAGAAGTTATTATTTTATTGCAAAACGTTTTTAATTTTTGTCTCAAAAATTTAACTAAATTATTTTTATTTAATCGCCACATCTAGCTAAAATGTGACTTTATAAATTAAAGCATGTATGATTTGAAAAATCTGTATTAGACAAACACACCAAATCTTGTATTAAAGTGAGAGTTACAATGTTTTTACAGAACAGAGTAATACAGGTGCACTTCCTTTAAAAGTGTATTATAACCCACTATATAAGAGATTACCAGCAGGTCACATTTAAGAGAAAAATCTTCCAACGGAGATGTATCGAAACTAATTAAAATATTTATTCTAATCCCATAAAATGGGTAGCTTTTTCTAATTTATAAATCGTCTAAAAAAAGCCACTGAAAAATTTTGCACAGCGCATAAATTTTTCTAAACAATGCAAGCACTAAATACATTTTGAATGTCGATCCATTGACCATACTGGCACACGCCAAATTTACTATAAATCTTAAATTATGATTTTAGGATTCTTTTATAATTCGTGATTTTATATTAATATCAAGGGGCTGGAAATGAATATTTTTATTCATTTAATCTTGGATATTTAATGTATTAACCAGTGGTCACGCTATATTATAAGACGAAATGCTCGCAATATACTTGATTTCTATGATTACTGAAATAAAGATCATTTTTTTTAAATCCTAAACAGACTTTAGTGTCAAAATCTACAATGCTTTCTGTACCTTCAACATTGTTTCAAAAATCATCTTTGACAGAGATCAACCTATAACCCACTTCTAATATTTTGTTATTCTAACTGGAGCATTAAGTGTACCCACATTAATTGGGGTCGGGGGGGTAAGGAGAGGTAAAAACACACAAATACACCAGAGATGGATTTGAATCCCAACTAATCAACATCTTTGATTTAACAATAAGTTTGTATGTACAAATAAAGTTTACTTGATGCAAGATGGTTACTTTTGCATATAAAATTTAAAAACTTATAAAGCTAATATATATGCAACCTTTACTCAACGTGCTTGAATGTTGTGTTGTTTTTAATGTTTTTTGGATGGGGGGGATTTAGAGAACTAGATGATTTGGATTTTATCACAATAAAGTTTAGAAGACGATCAAAAACAAGGAAACACTTTGTGGATCAAATCATTATTTGTTCTGAATTGAAATATTGCTAGCATAAACCAATTTTTTTAACTAGTGCGGTCTGCATCGGTGGACGCGCAGATTAACATAAGACTTCTATAGTCTGGTTTGACTATGACGGAGAAGTTGGGGTTGAGGGTTGGTTTTCCAGATGGTTTTACATCGTTTTACTATTAGTGTTGTTAAAATGCGTAAAGCCTGGATGGGTAGTAAGGCATGGTGGGAAATAGATAATTAAATAATTTTAACACCGCAAAACATATGGGACAATGGGTGGGAAGGAAAATACCCTTTAAAAACAGACACGTATTAACGTCATGAGACGATAGAAAGCTCACACCCCAGTAGAAACAACAAGGATTCAAATCGTGATATTTTTATAAATTACTGTCAAATTGCAATACTTCAATTACTTCCTGTTGCTTAAAGCTTGATTGATCTTGATGATGCAATTGTTGTATAACTCTCTAACGTGGTTGAAGGCTCTAAAATTAAAAATAAATGGGGTGCACAGCGGCCATTTTCCAATATTTTCTACGATAAAGTAAATTATTCTAAACAGTTCTCCTCTTTCTAGCATTTTTAAATTAAGGCGTTAGGCTGGATTATATTCATTATCATTAATAACGCATAGCTAATAGCGAATAATGTATAGCACATAATGTACTAAAAATCAAACACATTTCCTTAAATGATGGTATTTACATCCGAAACATAGTGAATAGTTCACAAATCATAATATTGATTTAATTTGTATTTTATTCTACACAGTCTGCATAGACTTGAACATAGTTAAGCCTTGGCTTGAGACGTAACGGTCAATGAGAATGCGAGGAGAACGCCATTAGACACGGAAAATGTTTTCTGTTCATATTTGACGGAAATCCGTCAACCACTTTAGTCTTCTTAAATCTATCTAACTTAAGTTAATGATAGTCGGTACTAAATAAAAACAGGGTTGGAAAAAATATATTTAAATTTGAAACGTTTTTATTACTCAAGTAAAGAAAATAAATAAAAATGCCTAAAAAAGTCTTGAGATAAATATAAAATGATAAAAAAAAGAGAGAGAACTCGGGTTTTATCTGGAAAATGTGGATTTGTGAAGGGAGGGAGCCGAAAGTCACAAACGAAGACATGAAGGACAATCCGATACAAACTGTTGGGGACGATGAGTTTAGGAATGATTTGGAGCTGGATAGGGGGTCGGTTGAAGGGGGAAAGGGGGATTATTTGGTGATCCCTAACTGACCAAAAAACATCAACCACCAACCATTTTGTTGGAATGACAGGAGGGAAAAAACGACCGAATGTAGTCTACGGAGAAGAAAGCTCAAGTCTGAAAACTCTGAGGCTCTGTGTATTGAGTTGGGAGGATTTACCCCGTATCATTTCAGCAACGAGGGACTGCAAGTTTAAGAGGGGACATCATTGAATACAGCTTTACTTTTTTCTTTTATCAAAAACTGTTTAACACAATCTACTTCGGGTATTGAATGTGTCAATTTTAATACGTGCCTTGACTAACAATAGGGAATGAGTGATCTATGGCGTTAGAATATAGCATAGCCTTTGGTTGACGTTGTCGTGGATGTCGTGTTTGGAATCCCGGATGGTTACATAGAGAGTAGTTTGCCAAATGTTGTAACTATAATACACTCCACGATCATGCATGTTCGTTTCACCACTCCTCAGCCATAAGCCTTATAGTCGGTAATTCTTATATATAATTTGATAAGCCATTTTCCGGTAATAGAAATAATGAGGAAATGACTGAAAAGAATTTGACAAACGACCACTCATTTTAACGGTTAGGAGTCCAGGAATTCAGGAAAAATAGTAGTTCTCCACGAATACCCGATTTTTGCAGAGAATTTTCAGTTTTTTATTCTTTGTCTAATCACCATGGAAACCGTTATTTGCTGAATGGCTGTAAGTCTCTAAATAAAATACATCTTATTGGCTGTAAACAATATAGCTCAATCTTTATTTGTTGGTCCGACCACATCACAATTTTCTCTTTGAATGAATATATATCTTTGGATGCTGGTCATAACACATCTAAAATGAAATGCCTAAACTGGGGAAGCATTTATTTTTTATTGGATTGTTGTTATCGTTAATTCGCATTTAAATCAATGATATTGAGCATAATTCGAAAATTAGAAAGTTAAGTTGATAAATTCATGAAAATATGGTCTACGTTATGTTTCGCGCAAGATAAAATTATGTTTAAATATGTTTTGGTATGTATTATAGTTTATAATCTAAAAAACAATAAAATTATCATGAATAATGTTAAAAAAAATAGCCATTTTAACTATCTAATCATGCGTTTTGGTGTTCAGTTTTTAAAATAAAAAGTGTTGATGTTCATTTTAGCAAATAGTAACACAATACAAATATATAAGTTAATCCATGTTTTCATTTTGAGAATATGATATTTAAAAGAAATGTTTTGTGTACCCCATCTATCTTTTCACATTCTTACAAATACAGTAAGTTCAGTTATGTTTCCATGTTGATAATATTAAGAGAATGATATTTCAAAGTACCGTGATATTTGAGTACAATATCTTTACTTTCATATTCTCTCTATCAGACTCTATCACGCTTTCACACAATCTCTCGCCTCTCACACACACACACAATTAAACACTCTATAATGTAATATTTTCTCAATATTCCTCTCACACACTCTCTACCCTCACATACATTCTTTATCACACAATTTATCTCATATTATTATCTTTATTATACTCTCTTTTAAGCTCTGTCTAAAACGCTCTCTCTCTCAATCACTCTCTTATCTCTCAAATGCTCTCTCTATAACATTCTATCTCTTGAACGCTCTCTCTCAAACTCTCTCTCTCTCAAATTCCCTCTATCTCAAACTCTCTTCAAACTCTCTGACTCAAATTCTTTCTCATCTAAATCTCTATCTCAAACTCTCTCTCATTCAATCTCACTTTTATATCTCAAACTCTATCTCAAACTCACACTCTCTCAAACACACTGTTTTTCAAACCCACTCTATCCATCTCAAACTTTCTTTCTAAAATTCTCTCTCTAACTCTTTCTCTCAAACACTCTCTCTCTTAAACTCTCTCTCTCTTAAACTCTCTCTCTCTTAAACTCTCTCTCCATAACTCAATCTAAATTTATTATTTTCTCTCTATACTTATCTATCCCTCTTTAACTTTCTCTCTCAAACTTTCTCACACGCCCTCACATTTTCTCTCTCTTTCACACAATATTTCTCCCAAAATTTTACACTATATCTTTCTCATACACACTCTCTCGCACACTATCACGCATTCTCTCAAGCATATTATCTTTCTCTCACACACTCTTTTCACTTTCTCTCCCACACTCTTTCTCTCACACACACTCTCTCCCCTTACACACACTATTTTTCTCTTCTCCCAGTATTTCTCTCTATAACACATACACATACTCTCACCATAAATCGCTCACACTCACTGTTCTCCCTCAATTGTTCATTATCAGTCTCTTACACTCACTTTCTCACAACTCATACTCACTTTCTCAAACTCACACTCCTTTCTCACACTCACACTCTCATTTTCACACTCATCCACACATTTACACAATCACACACTAAAACACTTAAACTCTCATTTTCATCATCACATTTTATCATTCTCTCTATCATATATCTTAATATATATTATTTGATAAGCCCGTTTCTGGTAATAGAAATTACGAGGAAATGACTAAACAGATTTTGACAAACGACCACTCATTTTAAAGGTTATGAGGTTATGAGGTCATGTCGGGAAAAATAGTAGTTTTCCACGAAAACCCGATTTTCACAGAGAGTTTTCACTTTTTCATTCTTTGTTTAGTCACCCATAACACATCTAAATTGAGATGCCTGGACTGGGGAAGCTTTCATGTTATGAGAAAGTTGTTGTCGTTAATTAGCATTTAAATCAATAATATGGCTCATAGTTCGAAAATAAAAGTAAAGGTAAGGTTGTTAATTTCGTGAAAATATTGTCTACGTTTTGTTTCGAGCATGTTATATTGTTTAATAATGTTTCGGTTTGTATTATAAGTTCAAAAACGATGAAATGACCTTGAATAATGTTTAAAAATAGCCATTGTAACTATTTAAGTATGAGTTTAGGTGTTCATGTTTTGCAAATAATGAGTTTTGATGTTCATTTTATCCAAATAAAGGGTTTTGATGTTCATTTTTGCAAATAGTAACACAATACAAATACATAATTTAAGCTATTTTTTCATTTTACCTCTTAATTTTGAAGATATGATATTTAAAAGTAATGTTGTTGTGTACCACATCTATATTTTCACATTATTACAAATACAATAAGTTCAGCTATGTTGATGTTATGTTGATAATTAATTGCGATAGATGATATTTCAAAAACCGTAATGTTTTGTGTACCACATTTATATTTTCCCATTCTCTCTTTCTATCTGACACTTTCTATCACGGTTTCACACATACCCACTCTCTCACGGTTTCACACATACCCACTCTCTCGTTCACGCTCTTTCTCCTCACACACACCCACGCTCTTTCACACTCTTTCCCTTCACACACACACACACACACTTTATAGCACACTCTCTCTCATATATTATTCTCTCATTCTCTCTTACACTTTATCCCTCTTTCTCACACACTCTCTACCCTCACATACACTCTCTATCACACAATTTCTTTCTCATTATCTTTATTATACTCTCTTTCTCTAAGCTCTCTCTCAAACGCTTTCTCTCCCAAACGCTCTATCTCTTGAACGCTCGTGCTCTCTCTAAGACACTCTCTCAAACTCCCTCTCTCTCAAACTCTATATCCTTAAAGCCTCTCTCTCACAAACTCTCTTTCTCTCAAACTACTTATATTTTTAACTCTCTCAAAATTACTCTCACTCTCTCTAGCTTAAACTCACTCTCTCTATCTCAAACGCTCTCCTTCTCTCAAACTCTTTCTCTCAAATTATCTCTTCTTGTCTCAAACTCTCCCTCAAAAACTCTTTCTCTCAAACTCACCCTCTCAACTTCTCACTCTAACTCCTTCTCTCAAACACTTTATCTTTCTTAAGCCCTATTTTTAACTCTCTCTCACTCTAACTTGATAAGCCCGTTTACGGTAGTAGAAACTTCTAGGAAATGGTTGAACAGATTTTGACAAAAGACCTTTCATTTTAAAGGTTAGGGATTTATGATGTTGGGAAAAATAGTAGTTTCCAACAAAAAGCTGACTTTCTTAGAGAGTTTTCAGCTTTTCATTCTTTGCTTGAATCACCATGGAAAGCCTGGTTTGTGTATGAGTTTATGTAAGTAGATAGAATATTTCTCTCTGGTTACAAATAGTACCAACTTAACTTTTACTTTAGTGGTATGGTGCAACAAATAGAAAGGTTACAGCAGTTATTTGTATATTTATCAAACAAATCGATGATATCATGTTCTATAAATAGCTTTGTTAATTTTTATTCTTCCTCTTCTTTGTCTTCGAATGTTTACCTCTGCTCTTATGTATGATTTGATAAGCCCTTTTCCAGTAAGTGAAATTGCGAGAAAATGGTTGAACCTATTTTGAAAAAGTACACTCATTTTAAAAGTTATGGGTCTGGGATGTCGCCAAAAATAGTATCTTAAATAAAAAAAAAAACAAATTAGCTAGCGAATGTTCAATCTTTTAATTCTATGTACAAAAGGCCCATCTGTACCATCATTATTTGTGTACATCACCATGAAAACCATGATTTGTTTATAGTTATATATGGATAGATAAAATATTTGTCTTTGGTTAAAAGTAAAAACTAGTTTTTACTTGAGTGTTTTGGTGCCACAATTAGATAGAGAGCTGGAAGAGGGGTCGTTTTAGAGTTCTCATCGTGGTTCGAAGGGGGCAAATAAACGTTTTGATCCAAACTAGACACTAAAAGATATATGTAAAATTTATAGCCTTTGGCGAGTAGACTATTAGTTAGAAAGTCGATTGAATGCTTTTTATAGAGATATTCCCCCGATAAAAAGTTAAGAATACATTTTAGTTCAATAATTTGCAGAAATGGCTGCCATGATCCACTAATATATGTTTAAATCACTTGATACTTAAATAAGTTATAATATATTCTTGGTTTTACAGATAGTTAATTCCAAATAAAGCTCAAATTTATCTCTCTACAACTATTTGGCAAATATAAAACTAAGATTATTTAGCGTAAGATTTTTTTTTAATATTTACCTAAATAAATAAAAGTTACAAGGTTTGGTCAGTTGTCATTTGAATATTTGAAATAATTTACCGCTCATAATGTTCCTTAGTTATAAATTTAATCTTTTCTATCATTTATTTAACTATTAGTAGTTAGGTATAAATTTGTTAATCATTAAATTGCTTGATCTAAAACAAAACCTTAAAATACTGGCCTTAACATCCCAATTATATTAATAAAAATGACAAATGTATATGCAAAGTTATTCAAATCCTTAGGTAAAAAAAAAATGTACAGGCTGCTGGGGGTGAATGCAGTTTCCATCGAACGTGTATGTGTGTATCAGGAGAAGGAATGTTGGGGAAGGTTGTGTTGGTTTGCGTGGTGTGCTGCATGTGTTGCCTGCTACGCTGGTTCCATCATGTGTGTATCAGGAGAAGGAATGTTGGGGAAGGTTGTGTTGGTTTGCGTGGTGTGCTGCATGTGTTGCCTGCTACGCTGGTTCCATCATGTGTGTATCAGGAGAAAGAATGTTGGGGATGCTTGTGTTGGTTTGCGTGGTGTGCTGCATGTGTTGCCTGCTACGCTGGTTTCATCATGTGTGTATCAGGAGAAGGAATGTTGGGGAAGGTTGTGTTGGTTTGCGTGGTGTGCTGCATGTGCTGCCTGCTACGCTGGTAACATTGTATGTCAGTGGAGAGAGGGGTGGGAAATGCCTGTGTTGTTTTGTGTGGCGTATCACATGAGTTTTCTACACCCCCATGGGGTATACAATGCACCCTTTGGCGTCACTTACCAAAAGTTCATTAAGTAGAAATACTTGTTTTGTAGCCCCTTACAAAATATATAATTTTTTACCTGGATATATGAAGAGCTCAGTATTTAATATTTTCATCTTCTACATTCCTTATATATATAAAACCAAATATTTTTTACATCATATTAACCTTCTGTACTATCATCATCTAATAACACATGTTGTGGGGAAAGGGAAGGCAGATTTCAGATAGAAACTACTAGCCTTTGCTTGGAGGTAAACTGGGACATCATCTAAAAAATATATCCCTCAGTACACCTAGAAGGGATTCGAGTCCTCATCTCCCCGTAACTAGAAAATCGTACTATATGAACATTATGCTTAGGTCATGCGCACATATAGGTGGGTCATGGGATCTGAATATTAGTGAAAAAGGTTCATATTCTGAGTATAAATGGGTGATAACTCTTTTATTTGTTTTAAAACGTAACAATCAGTTCAGTACAAATATCAACATTATCCAAGTTTTGACTTTACATAATTTAAAATGATAAAAATTTGTTTTAAATTATTAGTCTCTTTTTTGTATCATTAAAAATAATAATATATTAGCTAGTGTTCCCTAAGACCCCAAGATGTAATTATGATTATTAATAGATGTGTTATGGTGGTTGCAGCCAAGGACCAAAATCTATGAAAGTGAATAACCATGATAGTTTTTTAATTATTTTATTGTGGTATAGCTTGTAAAGTACCCATTTCTGTGGACACATAGTCTAAGGTGTTACCCTCATAATAGACTAGACTTCGGATGACAAGGAGATTGTTTTGTATTATTATTGAATTATTTGGGTTGCACCTACCAATGTTATCGTTTAGCAATAAGGATCGAATAATTTGATTTGGTTTCTTATATCTGACCATGAAGGGTGGGGTTTAGCCCTTACTTGTTGCTCGAGGGATAGTGGATTTTTTTTATCATCATCTCTCTAGATAAGTATTGGAAAAGTTATTATTACTTGTCCTCTTTACTTATCTTTTCAATTTTAAAACCACCCTACTCTTGACCAAGTGCTTAGAGAGACTAGCTACATGTATTAAAAGAATACTTGTCTGTACTGATGAGAATGTATAGTTTGTGTATTGGTTCATCGTAAACGGATATTAGAAATATAACCAAAAGGAAGGGGTAGGCCTTGTAATACGTGGCTAAATGCTGTAGATGAATGTGTTGAAAAGAGAAACATTTAAGAGTTTTAAGAATAAAGGGCAAGTATGACTCAGTGTATGAATGTTGTTGAAGTGAAGGGAGTATGCAAGGATAGGGAAGTGTGGAGAAAGTTAGTGAGGATGGATTAAGTACGAGGTTGGTTTTTGAGCTATATTCACAGTTTCTTGCCTACCCCATAAGGGAATGGCGTGATCAGGTACGTATGTACCAATTGTGTATTGGGCTTAGTGTGTTCTGTATAAGTCAATTTTTAAGTCATATGTTGTTATAACTACGTCCTGATGAAAACAAAATTAATTAAGTTAATCCCCTAGAGCTACCAAGCCATTTTTAACGGTTTCTATATTTTTATGTATCTAGAATTTCTTACCATTGACGCTAGCTGTATGTTCACACTAGTCAGTTGGAGAAGAAGAAGATACATTTTGAGGAAATATACAAGTAATTTCAAAAAGGTAAAACAGGAAAACATTAAGAAAAATGCCATCCTTATTATACCCAACAAGGATTCAAACCACGACCATTATATCTCCGATAATCCAGATTAGGTTAGAGTGAGAATAAGGCCATTCGGCCACTGATGCTGGCTATTGTTGTGTTAGACATGTCATCAAAATAAACCTGTGTAAATTGGACATCAGCTGAATTTGCTATCCCTTCTGCTATGATCCATGTGGATCACTAATTGTGGTAATGTTGTTTCCGGGACATCAGGTGGCCCTTGAGCTGACCTCTCCCTTGAGTATTTCTGCGATCCTAGCGGCTATAAAGTGAACCATTTGGACGCGAGAGACCAGCTGGATGAATCGACACCCCATACCCCAATCAACAAGATTGCTGGCCGGCTAGCTGGCTGTCTGCCTTGTCGATTATTTGCTTTCCTCACGCAAACTAAACACTCATTACACTATATCATGTTACGACAGGTACAGCCACCTACATATAAACCTACGAATGCCCTTGTGACAGAGTATATTGGAAATCAGAACGCTAAGCGTTAAAACCTGGCCTTCATTCAAAATGATACAAGACAACATTTGGACACTTTTCTCTGTTTGGGTTCATCTTTTTAGCAAGAAACTAGCTTCCTACAAATATGTGTTTTATTATAACGCTTTGATATTATTTACCGCCTTCTACATGCCCCTCTAAAATACTTTAAACGTGTTTTAATATTATGTTTTGTGTTTTTGAAAGTATGTTTTTATCTATAAACTTATTTAAATAATCAAGAAATAAAAGCACATCTCAAATATATTTTTTAATTCGAACATAAAAGGAATAAAACTTAGAGCAGAAAAACTATCTCACCTTTAGCCAAATGTGTGTCAAAAAAAGCAAATTCAAGAATGAAATAAGAAACAGTCATAGAATTGAGAATATAATAAATCAATAAAGAAAGTCAGATATTGATTGATTGATGTATAAAATTGTATAAGTATGTTACTTTGATCTGGTTTATTTCAAGTTTTTACTTCTTAGGATGTTAATATTATTTGACAAATTTGATAACCTTTTCTCCAGTTTTCTAAGGTAGACTAAGCAATATTCCTGATCTAATACATTCTTTAAGGCATTTATAAATTATGTACTAGGATAATTTTGTACTATGAACAACTTTATTAAAACACTCCATTCACATTTTCATAAGGAGAAAATATCTTTCTCATTTTAATCTGGAGAAGATATTTGATTTTACATGAACAATAACTATTGACTGACTCAATATATTATGCTTCCATAACATCTTAAAGTATCATTACTAAACTATTACATTATTCGGAAAATTTCAAATGGACTACGGATGTGGAATGGATTTGCACCGTTAGATACAACACGGATCCTACCCAAAGTTCATTTTTACCCCATAGGCTAATAGGACTAGTGGGATGTTCATAGAACAAAATAATAGGGTGAATGTTAATAGTAATTTAATGAACATGAGATAGGAAGTTACAATTCACAATGAGTAATACAAGTTCAAAATCGTGTGTTACACTAAAGTGATGGTGTACGGCAACTGTTCCTTAATGTTGACACATAAGTTATCCATGAAAGTCTTGCAACAATAATAAGTATAAGAATTTGTCAGTGATAAATAGTAACTTAGCAAAGTGGTACATCATCACACGGTTAAATATTCAAGCTAAATATTTTTTTATTATTATTATTTAGCACCGCGTCTTACTACCCGTTCGGGTTATACGCTTAAGTACTAATTACGCTATTGGATTAGGAATTGGGAAGGTTGAATAGAGGAAGTGAACCCGCATTTGCGTGGAGGGAGAGTGGAAAACCATTTAGGAAAAACCACCCCCAGTTCACCCGACCGAGATTCGAACCTCGATCTCCCCGTCCTTGGCAGTCGGGCTCAACACGACTAGTGCGTTAGCCAATTCAAACTAAGTAGTATATTATGGTAACTGTCTCCTTAATCACACAAAACCGGCTGTGATAGTATGATAAACATGAGAGAATAGTTAAGAGTTCACATGCCTAGGACAAACAGTGGCAATCATAAGTGGACTGTACAAAAATAACTTGACTTGACATATATTTTAAATAAAGTAATATGGTAAACTCTATTAAATGGAAGTTTTACAATGAATGTAAGGCTTAGACGAAAAGAAATGCGGGCATATAATTTGGCAATTGTCAGACCTAATCCTAATAAGGAACGCCTCTATTAGTTTAGTTTAATAAGTAAATCCTTCAAGAACTGAGATATACAATACTCAACCAGAGCGTGAAGAATAAAAAAACACAACACAGTGCTCTAGAACTCTAATAGCATCTGAAGGATGCCATAAGCTTACAATTAGAGAAGCGAACAAACCATAACACCTGGAAACATCAACCCACACAAATAAAATATACCTCACAAGGTAAATTGCCCGAAAGAGTTAAGTACTTTATGACCTATAAGCTACCTAATTATATTGATCCTCAAAATAGCTTTGAATCCCTCGTAAGTGTAAGCTATTATTATTTTACAAAATTGAATATTACAAGAATATTAAACGTTACTAGGAGACCTCGCAGCTCCCAGGGGCAAGTTAATCCAATAGGTCGTTAAGCGACTAATTCGAGTCATAAGGACTAATACTTGATGCAACATGAAAATGAAATAGTTACCTACACATAATGAATTTGCCTAACACAAACCCAGATGGGGTTCATAAACTACAGCAATAATTACTCTTATTGTTCACCAATACAATAAGACATGAACAAATTTACATTTAAATTTTTAATCCCAACTGGGATTCAAAGCAATGCAATAATGAAAGACCCTACATTTTATCAAAAATAGTTTAAGTACACTAAAACTATCAACCCTAAGCTGGGGTTACAGAAAAGTTAAATAGGTATATATATATATATATATATATATATATATATATATAAAACACAACAAACTCTATCTGCACCGTGCCGCCGTGACCACTGGTTCAACCGTTGCTATTGAGCAGATCTGGCGGGTTGCTGCAGAGGTCTTCCTCCAAGCGCAGATTAACTGAAGTGTGTGTGTGTGTATATATATATATATACAACTCTTATTTTTGCACTCGTATAAATTCAATCAAAACTAGAGCAAGTTTAAGGCAGGGGAAAGTAAGGTCAATGTAGCTCGAGCATGTTCTGGAAGACACCGTTAGTGTGTTACCGCGCCCACATCAATTATTCGACAGGCAAGAGTCATGCCTTCGAGTCGGGCTGCTCAAAACGAGCGTCTACTTGGCTAGAGATTGACGTCTGTGATCACATAGGAGAGCTAACATCAGAGAGATCGTTAGTCAAAATCAGTATTGTATGTTGATAGAGTGACTCATATTGATGTATTTATAACAATACTGTGTTTTAATGTGAAGGGCTAAAAGGGTTTAGCCCAGCACAGTTCGATAAGTAAGGCCTGAATTTTTATCATTTTTTTTACAATACGCACTGTACAGTACATATTATTATTATTATTATTATTATTATTATTATTATTATTATTATTATTATTATTATTAGCCTCGCGTCTTACTATCCGTTCGGGTTGTACGCACTTACGCTAATGTGCAATGGTAGGGTGATTGTGAGATGAGATAGAGGACCTACAGTTGAACGTGGAATCCGGACCACGGTGGAGGCCTGGCATTCCTCACATTCACAAGTTGTGATTAATACACGTCTTGTCAGAGGTGAAGGAAAGGGTTTGGCAATCAGATAAATCCATACCGGGACCGAGGATTGAACCCTGGACCCCTAGCACAGAAGTGTGACACCTTACCTAGAGCACCAGGTCACCTACAGTACATTAATTCACAGACTATGTTCATGTCCATATAAATCTGTTTAAGTTTCCCTTGTTGTAGAAACGTAAAACTTAAAGAAATGTTTTTAGTCATTTTTTAAAATAAGGGTTTTGACCCATAATTTTATATATTTTTGATTAATTTCTTATATTCTTGTTGTATAATATCGATGTTATATAAATTCGTCAATATTTAAACATAGGATGTATATCAACACAGTTGTTGGACTAACAAAACAATGTAGGTTTCAAAATAAACTTCGTGTACTCTCTTAACTTTTGTAGTTGACACCGGTGGTCTTGGGGTAAAGTGCTCACCTCAAGACCAGATGTTCGTGGGTTCAAACCAACACTGGGTCAATAGATATTAGCTGGGTGATAAAAAACCGTAGCACATCTTCCTTCGGAGCGGAAGTAAATCTGTCGTTCCCATGTCGATTGTGGCAGGTAAAAGATCCCTGGAATACTCGTGAAATATCTTTCCCAGCAAAATTGGTAGGCCCTTTCACTCTCATTCATAGAAATTATCGTGTGTTCATAATCCTATGATCAGTTTGTTCAGAAAGTTCAAGATAAATAACTGAAATAAATAAGTACAAAAAATATACTTTTGTATTGGGAAAATTAACACTCTTTGTGTTGAATTGCAAGCATACTGGTAAGGCTTTCATTGGAAACGGGTAGTTATTGCTTCTGGAGCAAGTATGTATAAATAAATGTTCATGTTTACCAAAATGCAAAATTTTATTTGCCAAAGGTTTTTCATTTCATATGGTTCTATTTTAGTTTCAATTTGTAAAGCGCTTGTTTTATTTGTTCATGTGCATTCTTTTCAAGTTTTTGTTTAATTTTTAAGTCATTTTTAGTAAATTAGAAGTAATTTTTAGCGCTCTTATTTTCAATATATTGGTATATTTTAGTACATTTTATAGGTGAGAAAAACCAAGTCCTTTTATTGGTAACAAATGCTATCAGCTATTAGCAATATTCTATGTAAACATATTACATCATTAAACCCTAGCCCTATATTGAACTAGCTATATCCAGTCCACCTCGTTACACCCTATCCCTATATTGAACTAGTTCTATCCAGTCCACCTCGTTACACCCTATCCCTATATTGAACTAGTTCTATCCAGTCCACCTCATTAAACTCTAGCCCTATCTTGATCTAGTTCTATCCAGTCCACCTCATTAAACCGTAGCCCTATCTTGAGATAGTTCTATCCAGCCCACCTCGTTACACCCTATCCCTATCTTGAGATAGTTCTATCCAGTCCACCTCATTACACCCTATCCCTATCTTGAGATAGTTCTATCCAGTCCACCTCATTAAACCCTAGCCCTCTCTTGAGATCTTGAGCTCTCCAGTCCACCTCATTACACCCTATCCCTATCTCGAGATAGTTCTATCCAGTCCACCTCATTATATCCAATCATTTTCAGTTATGTTCTAATTTTTAAATTAAATAACTTTTTGAATATTAACATTTTGTCTTTGAAGTGTGATGCCATTGAGAAGGAATGAACAATGGAACTATGCTATGATAAATATATATATATATATATATATATATAATATTTGACTTCAAGCATTATAACAATAGTCCAACACCTTAGTTCAGTCGATGGCATGTCTGTCTACTGAGCTAAGACTCCCAGGTTATATTCCTGGCATGGTCGAAAAAATTATCATTGGTAAAATGTGGGTTTCCCCTTTCATAGTTTTAATCAACGGCTGGGGACTAGGTATTGTGTTTGTTCTAGATTGAAGCTAGTATATAAATCGTGTGCTGAGATAATCAGTTGGTTAAGAAAGTGCACGTTAAATACATAAAATATATTAAATAGAAATTAAAATTACTAGTGTTTGATTTATATACTCTGGGTACCTCTTTTCACCAAAATTTTGAACGTTAGTTTGTAAAAAATATGCTAAAGGGAAAACGCTCAGAATGACATAATGATTCAGTGATTTTATCATAGGACAAGTTTAATTTTTAAACAGAATAGTGATGGACTTTTTTCCCCCACTTATTACCACCTGTTCAGATTATACGCAGATAAGTACTCAATAACTATTTGAAAAATTAAAGTATTTTATCTCGACACAAATCTCACAACAGTTCAGCAAGCTATGAAACATTGGAATAGTATTTTATTGAAACTATAATAGTAAAAATGCCCCCGCTTCGGTGTCCGCATAGTATAAGGTGCTACTTTTGCACTAAAGTAGGCTGTTGAAGATAAGAAGATTAGGGTTTGATTCCGGTCGGGGTACCGAAGGTAGTTTTCCTGAATGGTTTTACACTCTCCATCCACGCAGATATGAGTACATTTCTTCCAAATTCAGCCTATCACATCCATAACAGATTAGTATAATTAGTAAATAGGTGTATAAATCGAATGGTTAGTTAGACATGGCGCTAAAAATTAGTAATAATACGTGTCTTTTTAACTTATTTTATATACTGAGACTTTGAAGGTTATATATTCATAAAAATTATTTACGAAGTCTGAAGACTTTAGGCTACGTGTGTTACCAACACAGATTTTTAAACGCATTTGAAAATACATAATTGTTTAGAAGATATTCCCTGCATAATTATAACTCAATACATGCACCACTCAATGAAGAGGATTATTGTGAATTATATATATAGGCCTACCAACAAATGAAGGTAACATATGTAATTATATTTCAACCTACGAATGAACGTATTTTTCAATAAAAATATACTGTACTAACCAATGAAAAAGTATTGTTCAACCTTTATGCACCATCCAATAAAGAGACGTATTTTTCACTGTATATCTACCATCCAATGAGTGGAAGTCATGTTCATAATTTATTATTATTGTTATTATTATTATTATTATTATTATTATTATTATTATTATTATTATTATTATTATTATTAGGTGTTCTGTCTTACGACAGGTCCATTCCTTTTGTCAGTGAACTTAGACCTCCAATGCGCCCTGTCCTCTGCCTCCTCCTTCAGCTCCTAGAATTTCCTTCTTACCTTCAAGTCATCCAATATTTGAATCCTCCTCCTTCCTAAGCTCCTGTTTACCTCAACCTTTCCTTCTATGATGTCGTGCAGAAGACAGTTTATCCTAAGGATGTGTCATATGTCTAGCATATGTCATATTTATAGCATCAAAATATGTGACGTATTTTTCACAATATATTACATATAATTGAAGGGAGTAAGGTTCATTATATAAGCACCATCCACTGAAGGGACATAATTTTCAATTATATGGACAATCCAATTAAAAGCAAGTTTTATGTATTGTTTGGGTGCCTTTAGAAATATAATCGGCCCCATTCAGAGCTGTACCGGGAGAGGATCGTTTTTGGATCCAAACCATGATGCCTCAATCAAGAGAATTTAAATAATAATATATTCCTGTTCTTCTCAATTTCTATCCTAGTAGCGTGTTCGAGTTTTATGAAATTCAGAGCACTCACAACCCCAAATAAATGTTTACATTTTTATTTATTTTATTTAAGATGGATTCAATGTATAGAAACATTATTTGCTTTCTTTTGTCGGGAAACTTCGCCACGAACCCCCCCCTCCAGCCCCCCTAAAAGTATTTTTGTAGTCTTACCTCTCTGGCCCCCATTATAGTACCTGGCTGAAGCACTCACATGGGCAAGGCGATTTTTTCGTGAATTTCTTTGCTCTAAACCAATGATTTTTAATCACTATAGAACCGTGAACTAAATTTACTTGTTCGTCGAACTTTCGTGACCCACTTAGATTTAATGGTCATAAGGGAAGGGGTAGTTTATTAATCAACTTGTATTTATTTACTACAGTTTTTAGTCAATATTAAATAAATAGTAATTACGAAACTTTTACAGTTATAGTTTTTTCGCGACTTTCTACTATTCTTTAACCACAGTTGAGATGGATGGCCTAGGTGAATGCATGCCGTGGGACATCCACTCATTATTATTTTCTCTCTATCTTACAGGTAGAGAAAGTATTGTGATCGTCAACAAAAATAGAACTCAAGATTTTGAAGAATCTCGACGTCTTATGACCCCCCGAATCCGAAAAAAGTTGTTTTTGAATTTCCGTTTCTCTGTCTGTCTGTACATCCGACTAGAGCCTAAACTATTTTACCAATCGGGCAAAGACTTGGTATCCAGGGTTTTCATAGGGCTGCCCCGAAATTTTTTGGAATTGGCTATCCAACCCTAAAATTAAGGGTAGTTTACTGAAGGCCAAAAAAATAGAAAAATGATATTTTCTCAAAATTGGCTTTGACGATTTTGATTAAATTTCATTTATGAACATCTATAAATATTCCACCCAAAATGGCTACCTTCAATATTTTTGCAAAATGACTTTAAGGGTTCAAGTCAATTGCGTAAATTCTTATTATTTATCATATCTCCGTAACTTTTAGAGATATGAAATTACTTATCATTGCAAATATATAGGTTTATATATAATACAAATCTTTTATTTGAAACATATTTTTATAAAACCAATAACTTTCAAGCTATACGCAACTATATATATATATGTACAAACTTTTCGAACACTAAAGGTAAAGTTTTGCGACCGTAAAAAATTTTTAACCCGAAATGTTGATAGATGTCGACGTCTCATTAACCCCCGAACACTAAAAAATGCTTTTTGCAATGCCATCTGTTGTTTATCTGTCTTACCCTAAAATTAAGAGTAGATTAATAGAAAGCTTAAAGAGTAAAAGCTGATTTTCTCAAAATTGGCTCTAACGATTTTGATAAAAATCCTTATCTAGTTGTTGATTAAGATTATAAATGATATGGCTATTTCCATTTTCCTATGAAAATTAATCGTAGGGTACTTTACAGAAGCGTAAATTTCCCTATCTCCATAATTATTTGAGATAGTAAATAACTTATCATTGCAAAATTGTGCTACTATTAAAAATAAATAACTTTTATATGAAATATATTTTGATAAAAGCAACAGTATCAGAGTTATTGGCAAATATATTATTACAATTTTTTGAGCTTTAGTTGTAAAAAGATACTAAAGTTTTAACGCAATAATTCTATAATGCCATTGAGTAATTAAATATATTAAGTAAGTCACTCAAAAATTTGTTATTTTTCCTTTAACCTCTTAGGAGAAATGTTTGTACAACAATGATCTATCTCATTTATTTTAGACTCAATATTCAATATTTACATTTTTTATTGGTCAAAATTTATAAATGAGGAATTAAATAGCAATGCGATGACCTGAAGATGTGAAACACCTACTCCTAATCATGTCTCTTACACAACTCTAGAACAACTCTCCTCGCTGTCCTCCACTTATTTGACCCTCTCTAATTCCACCATCCGTCTCAATCACGCTTCCAAGATATTTTAAGCTCCTTACCTTTCTCAGCTCTAATCCATCCAACCTTCTTTACTAGGCCTAATCCTCTTCATGTAATTACCATCACTTTACACTTCCCCGAGCTACAGTTCAACTTTTCTTAATATTATTTAAAATATATGTGAAAATCCTTTTAAATAATAATAATATAACAATAATATTTAGCACCACGTCTTACTATTCGTTCGGGTTATACGCTTAAGTACTAATTACGCTAATGGATTAGGAATTGGGAGGGCTGAATTTAGAGGAAGTGAACCCGGATCTGCGTGGAGGGAGAGTGGAAAACCATTTAGGAAAAACCACACCCAGTTCACCCGACCGAGATTCGAACCTCGATCTCCCCGTCCTCGGCGGTAGAGCTCAACACGACTAGCGCGTTAGCCAACTACGCCACCGAGGCTGGTAAAATCCTTTTAAAAATGTACCATGTTAAAAGGCCTATATGGTAGTAAAAATAAGTACTATAGTTTTCAACAAACTGATGTACCCCTTTAATTTTAACAGTTGAGCTGGAGAAAGTTGTGCTGCTATAAATGTTCTGGTTGCTACAAAAGTCACTTGTACAAACACCATTACCACCTTTCCTGCCTGACTAGCAGAACGTCTTGTTGGGGTGGGTCACGTTATTTGAAGGAAACCAATCTAACACCACTTGAACCTGTGTCTGTACGGCCAGAAGGAAATAGACATGAGTACATTTAGAGCTTGGAATTAAAAGTATGAGGAGTTGAAAGTTTCCAAACAGTTACAACCTGGTTCACGATTCATTTAAAACTCCAAGCAGTGTAAGTTTATGATCTTGCCTAAAACGTCACATTCCCACTACAGTAAAAATCACTTATACATTTAGAATCACTAGTAGTGAAACCATTTATACTCTAGATGGTTTGAATATGGCTTTTAAAACCACTAACAATAAGCTAAAATAATTTGTTAATTTGACAGTAAAAATATTAGGCCTACTTTACTCTTAGAGCCTAGACTGAGTCAGTTGCATTAATAAACAATGTTTACACTATTTCAAACTATTTTGTATTCTTAATTCAAGTTATTATACTTAATTTTTTTGTATTGGTCGCATTCTGATTAATTTTCTAACACATATAAAAAAAAAAAACAGAATAATATACTAATATATTTGAATAGAAAAGGGAGTTCATAGAATAATAATCCAAACACATCATTTTAGCTACATATCTGATGATAGAAGGCAGGGGCGTTTGGAGCTCATATTTCTAGGGAAGAAGGACTGGGAATGGTCCAATAAAAATTTCAAGTTCTTTTTCGATGTTATTTTTATATTAAAATATATATGTAGGAGGGGGATGGATGGCAAGGGGGTGAATGTCTTCATTCTTCAAATATAATCTTACAATTATTAATATATTACAAAAATTACTCCTTTTCTCAGACCTAATAGCTCACTTAATTCTAAGAAATGTCCTTTTTTCTTAGAAAAAATTGTGGATTAACTAATCATAATCTTTTATTTGAAATGTTAAAATGGCTATTTATACAAGAGGAAGTTTTAATACTGAATATTTTGGGATAATTTCAAGATAAAATGTAATTAGTGTTTAGCTATTGGCATATAAAAGGTTTAGTATAATTAAAAAAACACATACGCTACTTAAGCTCTAATACATAGGCCTATATGTGGACTCCTAATATAGAAAGGGGGGGCATCAATTTCCAAGAGGGGCCTGGACACCCGTTTCTAACCTCACATAGATTTATATTTTAGAAATTAATAACACTTGTTTTGAAAGTAAAAATACGTTTGATAAAACTAATATATATATATATATATATATATATATATATGTATATATATATATATATGTATATATATACATTGTGCTTCAGGAAAAATTGTTAAATAAGCTTCACGTGATGTTAAATCATGTGTAAATGTGAAATACGGGTGAATTAGAAATCACTAGAATTTAGATCTTCAGTGATAATAAATTTATACTGGTATTAAGCGCATAAAAATCCTATAATTAAATCAATTTTCCGTAATACGATTCCTAAATTTGTTTGGTAGATTGTTTTCTCTCTAATTTAAGAGTATCGTTTTGGAAAAAATAAATTCCCCTTGAAATAAGTCTTTTCAATCTGGCTGATTGGTAAACCAACGAAATGCTCCCTGGACAGAGTGTGATTGCTCTCCAATCATTTTAGTATATTTATATAACAGCCGTTACAGTGGCACTAAATAAAAAGTGTTAATTTAGACAACATATACTACTTTAAATGAAATAAAGGTAATCTATAACTATTTGTTTTCAAGTATAAGTATAAGCTACCATCGTTACATAAATATGATCAAACAATTACCTTAATTTGGTTTTAAATTTAGTCTAGTCTAGTCTAGTTTTTAGCGAAAATATTTTAGTTTTGTTTTACGTATCTCCCTTCTAAAGAGATGCTGGTCACTTGATTTTTTGAAATAAAACTTAATAGGTCTACAGATAACACAAAAACGTTTTAAGAGATAGTATATACTATACTAAAGTTCAAAGTTTTCAGCAAAGTCTTTTATATTACAAAATTATGTTTTTAAGACATTCCCGCATTTTTATTTTGTTTCTGTTACACATGTATTTAAAATTAAAAGACAAAACATAAATGTGTCTGTCCTATTATTTATGTATGATTATTTTTTTATTTAATTTTCCAATCTTGCTCATTTCGAAACATTTATGCAAGTTAATTCCTTGCCTTGAGACATTTTATTAAATTAGTGTAAATTTTGCAGTTTCCACACAGACACCGGGAGTTGACGTTACACTTTTTAAAAGAAGACCGACAAAAAAAAACACGTTCCATTATATTTCCTGGTAGATGATGTGTCAGTACATATAGCTAGTTATTCCACACACCTCGGACATAAGTTAAAATGAACGAGACAAGATGAGTTTAGAATGGTGGTGGTGTAATAAAGTGAGATGACCAGGTTGCAAAATTGTAAATGTATGTGCGGTGTTATCTTCAAAAGACTGGACAGAGGTACATCTGAAGGGTCACCAGGAGTAAACAACGTGTCAAAGAGAAGCGGCTTTGAGATGAACTATGTCGTTGAGTTATTCTGGCCTTTATTTTTATTTCCATGACTAGAAACTAGGGTCAATCTTGCAGGTGTGACTGTTATATGTTCCTTACACATTCTATCTGACCTAGGACGTCATGTGGTAGTGGAATTTAAGCTCAACATAGTTGGAAGAACTTGTATTTACTACTACTGCCACACTTAAACCTCAACCTTGGTGGGTAGAGCTGTTACTAAATTGCAACAAAAATTCTGCCAAAAATACTGTTATTGCATTGATGAATTTTGTATTCATTGTTTTCAAGAGGCATTAAAATAAAGAAATGGTTAGTTCAGTAGAGCCTAATAGAACCCTTAAAGGGAATTCAATGTGTTTACGTTTGGACTAAATGATAATTTGTCAAACTTTTCAAAGCTAAGCCATTAATGTTTGGACCACAAAGTTTTAATTATTTAAGCTAAAACAATATATCTATTCCATACTAATGACCTATAGAAATTTTTACTCAGTGCAAACAAAACAAATAACTAAACTATCTTAAATACAACTATTTAGCTTGTCTTTATGTAATTTGATAGCATCCAACTATATTTTTATAATTTGTTTCGAAACATAATCCTAGCGAGAATTTGTTACACTAAATTTCTAATATTGTTCGAGTTACCGTTAGTATTCATTAATTTTAAAGTTGAATGCTGTTATTTAGCAATTTCCTATGCGAAGGCCAATATTTTACTGCATAACTTGTTAGAGAATACTTTATACCAATATGTTTATTTAGCCAGTTTAGAATTGTTTAAGTAAAATAGAATAAAATAAATGCACATAATACTTGTAAAATAATAGTTAGTATAAGTAAAAAGCTTTAAATTATACACTTTTTAAATACATTGAGTTATGTTTGGGTATTCTAGACACAAGTAAACGGGTAGTAAAACGCGCTACTAAATAAAAAAAAACACATGTATAGTCATGAAACGTTGACATTTATCCAAATCTTGAATCCTATTTTCTTAAATAATGATCACAATATTTCTCTCTTCGAGGGGTGGAAACGAACTTAATATTATATATATTTTGTTAAGTAAATTAATTACGTTCAATTTGAAAATTCATTGAATTGTTTAGCCAGGACCACTAGCTACAATTAGTTTTCTCATTTTAGTGCACATAGAAAGTATTTTTAGTTTGTTTGTTCCTCGCGTCTTACGTGTGCTAATTCCTCAGATGAAGTTGCCTCTGGGGAAAAAACGATAGGTTTTGAATAACTTCACGAGATAGATGACATTTTAGCGGCTTCTAAGCTAATTTGTTCGAATAGATCAAGAATTTCCTGCTTTTACTTATGTAGGGGAAACCAGGCTAATATGAGCAGGTGTGCTATATGAGCATACCCGTCTGAAACTCTCCCCTTGGCAAGTATGTACTGCCACCTTATTGAAGAACGTTCAACTGCATCATAGCAACATAGACGGAATTGCATGGCGTTAATAAAATAATTACAGCGTCCTGTATTTATCAGTTTATGAAAAGTTACGTTTAAAATTAAGCTACTAAAATGTTTTCCATAGTTTGTATAAGCAACAGGGACTACATTTATCTGTGGTTTGGTCGTTATTTAAGCTCAAATGTAACATAAAACCTACTCATTGCATCCCTTGAAAGAAATTAAAGTTAACATCTCACCATAACGAATAAGATGGCTGAAAAGGTGAAATGGCCCCAGTTGTTTATATGAGCAGGGGTGCTCACAATACCCTGATCTTTTTTAAATTGTGAATTTTTACACTTTTCGCGGTGTCTACAGCTACATCATGCTTAAGATAGTCAAAACAATAGCAATTAAAATAGTTAAAGTAATAATAATAATTAAAATAACGTAAAATAGTAAATAATAACTACAGGCAGGATCAACTTCACAATACTCTTCAAAATTCCGAGACCTGACTCCGATTCCAGCCAAAGGTACAAGGAAGCCTTCTACTAGAAGAATGGCTTATTCTATTATATTCATGGATAGTCCTCACAAAAAAAGCGTCGAGAATGCCAAGAAACATGTGTTATCACTACCAGAAAAAGAGCAATAAAGTCTTCAAATTCATCATCTGCTAAGAAGTCAAGAGATGTAGAAGATGCAGAGTGTATTTTCTGTGGGGATCTATTTTCCACAACAGGTGGTGATTGGGTACAGTGCCAATCATGCAAAATATCGGCTCACGTCAAGTGCAGTGGTGTTTTTAAACAACAGAAGCGTTACATTTGCGACCTTTGTTCAGACTAGCAAAATAGGCCTATCAAGACAGAAATTGAATATCAGTAGGTATTGGTTTGTGCTTGTAGGATAATAAGAGAGTAATTATTATATGTTATATCTTTACCACTATTTCCCTGTGTGTATATGGCCCATTGAGTATTTCCGTCTTATATTTAAAATATATTTGTATGTGTATCTCAAATTATAACACGATGCTCATCTTTTCCTCCCATGCTTTTAATATGAGCACTCTCAGATTCTTAATTATTATTTTTTCTAGACCAAAATTATTAAAATATCCTTCATATTTATTGTATTTTGTAGACCTAATTGAATGATCAATTGAATAAAATAATATTACTTTTGGATAGCCTTACTGTTTCTTATGAAATAACAGATTTTCTTAAGGTGCTCATAATTGCCTGGTTTCCCCTATATCTTCGTTATCAACTATGGCCTTGTCATTTCTTAACATAAGAAGTGACAATGTTTAAGCTAAATTTTTACTTTCTCTCTATCTTACAGGTAGAGAAAGTATGGTGATCGTCAAAAAAATCGAACTCGAGATTTTGATGAATCTTGACGTTTCATGACTCCTTGAATCCGAAAAAGTGGTTTTTGAATTTCCGTCTGTCTGTCTGTCTGTCTGTCTGTACCTCCAACTAGAGCCTAACCTATTTTACCGATTGAGCTAAAACTTGATATCTAGGGTTTTCATAGGGTTGCCCAGAGGGGTTTTTGGAATTGGATATCTACCTCTAAAATAAGGGTAGTTTACTGAAGGGCAAACAATGTTGCACCCACTCCAGATATCCACTATTTCTCCATATTTATTTATTTTATTATTATGCTTCAGTGGCCGATGGGTGACTATTATTTATAGTAATTACCATAAGTTTTTGAAACAACCCTTACTTAAGTAAAGTCAATGGCATTATAAATTTAAATTTTGTGTACAATCTTAGTGAAATAGTTGCTTTGTCCTTAAAATGCATTGTCTTGTTCATAATTTTGTACTAATTAAGGTAGGTGTTGGGATAGAGACACTTCCAATAGACTGTTTTTATCACTACTCACGTGACTTTCTTATTATTTTTATAATAATTTTAAATGTTACAAATCTTGACAAAGTACATAGATTAAAAACATATACAGTTGTTGCTGGATTATTTAAACAGAAATATTTTTATACTATAAATAAGTATTGGCAGTGATCCACCATTTATCCTCAGATTTATTGAAAACCAAGCACCTTAAATGTTAATGTTAATGTTGTGATTACCATAGAACTTTATTTGTTCGGTAAAGTTTTTTAAACATTCTCTTAAATAAAATATCTTGGCTAATCTTTATTTGGTTGATCTCAAGAGAGAGTACTTATAAATTAATATAGTCCCCTCATTTTCATCTATAGACCCTATTCCTTCATGGAATAATTCAATTACTGCACTCAGAGGCGATATTTACACACAGCATTCCGTAAAAGTAAACCATAAATGTGTTTTTACGACTATCATAGCGACAGTTAGAAATAACAAGTAGCTATCATGAAAGGTATAGGTAGCTAAAATTGGCGAAGGCCGTTGTTTTTAAAAAAGTTTATGTAAAGACGCAAGAATATTATTCGTATTAACTAATTGAACAGTGAATTCCTAAACTTTAAAATAAAAGTAAAACCAAATATGTTTGCTGTGAATGAAAAAATTAGCGCACTCGTTTTAAAAAAAGTGTAATTTTTATTATTATAATTATAATTATAATAATAATTATTATTATTATTATTATTATTACTTTTTCTATTCAAAAAAATACATTTAAGGCTGAGGTTTGTTAATACATAAGCAAAACTTTTAATATTATACTAAAACAAAATTAGCTCATAATTTAACGGCTTCAAGACCGTAACTGAACTGGTATGATATATTATCTCGACTTTTTCATCCAGTCAGAGAGTACATTTTCATTAAGAAACGTGTAGAAATGAACTATTATCACAAAAAAATATGTGTCGTTTTAAAGCACAACGAAACACTGCAAGCCTTGTTTAATGGCGTGCAAAACATTAGGAATATTATATAAGTCGGCCTCCTCAACAGTTTCTTGAAGAGTATCCTTGATGTGTATGAAACTTCCATCTTTCTCAGGGAAACTTTAATCATAAGTTTATTCTCAACTGATGGTCAAATTCTTTCCTCCTGCACACCAATCTTCGTATTGATAGCAATGTAAGTCAACGATAGTGGTTGCACAAATACCTTCATTCTTTCTCATATTTTTTTATCTACGATTTAAGATAGCTTTCAAAAACATAATCCGCAAAAAAATTTTGCAGATATTCACTTCACTGTCAAGGATTGTAAATAAGTATTAAAATGTCTCATTTCACTTAGTTGGCAACATTGTAAACTGATTCATAACATCAACAATCACACGGTTTTTTCAAGTATGTTCGTTTTGAAATTTTATGTCCGGGATTTCCAAATTATTTTTTTGCTAACTTGGACATGAATTAAGACATTATGAGTGTAGTAGTAGCACAAATATCAACTTCTAAGAATGAAGGTGAAAAATCGTTTACTAGATTTTCTGCCATTGACATTCCTCTCTCCTTGGCAAAAGAAACTTTTATCTTAACCTGCATATATAATGACATTTTAAACAGTTTTTTTTACCGCATGTCTGGTTGTTCTATACATAGAATTGAGGGAGAATTTTCTGGTGAACAGACGCTAATAGTGGTTTTGAGCGGGTAACTAACATTTCCTCTCTAAACATGAAAAAGTTTCTTGTGTTGTCGTCAAATATTGAACCAACTTCTTGGCATTCAAAGTTGGAACCAATGTCTTGGTTAGAATGTTGTGAGTGCTAACTTCATATTTTACAAGGTATTGGTTATCTCAGCTTTTAACATACTGAAGCATCTGTTGGATTTTGGATTTCATTCTTTTTCTAAAGTTTTATGTTAACATATTATACTTAATTACTTGTGTAATGTTAAGTAGCCATTGAAATTATTTTCTTATGAAGGGGACTTAATGGTAAGTATGCTTCCATTCAGCAATACATTCCTTCCCTTTTTGTGTAGCCAATGATCCCTCCAGTTGACTTCTTAAACCGGTTTATTGTTCACTCGAAAGCCATATCGATCCCCATGGCACTAAATTATATATTTGATATTTAAAAAATAAAGTGACCTTTTTTGAACCAGTCACATACATCAGGATATCAAGTCTCAAAATTAAGCATTTGCTCAAAGAACAGTGAAATACATCTCAAATAGAAGACTCTATCAAAAATTTGAAAATTTGGAAGGATATCCCGCACTGTTTGCAATAAGAGGTTCCTTATGCCCTCCATGTCCGCTCCAATGAAGTTTTTAAAGATTTATCAGATACAAATATTCCTCCAGATATTTTCCTTGCTCATAATTCTTAACTTGTTCCTGTGTAAAAATAGCTAAATATGTAAATGTTTATTTTTATGTTGCGATCAGCTCTTGGAACTTGAGTTATCCTTCTTCACTTGTTGAGTGTTGCATATAATTGATCCCTTCACCAACTTTTGTAGGTAACTCGGTTTCATTCTCAATAGTTCTCAAAAAATGCTTTCCATTAAAGCCTCTTTAATCCTGCTCTAATAAACTGACCTTAAGTAATTGCAAACTTTGATTACAAGCTCTACTACTTTTGGAACAAACACAGGATTTACAATGAGAACGTTTTTCAGCCTGCTGCCCTTTATGTATTTAACAATACATGAATGTAGAATTGTATTCAAATGGAAGTATATCAGGATTAACACAAGGTCTGGAAATTAATTTGTATTCAACTCCATTTCTGCAGCAATATGTAAAACGCTTTCAACACATGATACTGGGAGTGATTATTGATCGAGATTTAAAAGTAAGATTTGAAAATTATTCTCGCTTATGTACATACTATCATATGCTGTAGCTGGGAATGACTGTATTAGGAGAAAACAAATATTTTGTAAGAGATTCTTAGCTTTTTAGATAATAGCAAGATAAAGTAATAGGAATTCATAAATTGATAGATATGATTAGGAACATTGTGGTACTACTACAAGAATTGAAGGAAGGTGCTTTAATACCCATTTTCAAAATGGAGATAAAGCCAACTGTAATGAATCCATAGGCATCTCCCTACTACAATCAATCTATACAATTCTATCTAATGTAATTTTAACGAGATTGACGCTAAATGCAGAGGAAATGATAATTTGTGGATCATCACTGTGGATTTTTACGAAAAAGATCAAAATGGGATCAGAGTTTTAGTATTCAAAAAATATTAGAAAAATATGATAATACAACATAACGCTTCAACAACTGTACAAAGATTTTAAAAATACATTCGATTAAGTTTTTAAAAAATGAAATCTTGGTTAAGTTTGGGATAGCCAAAAAACTTTTCAAATTAATTTAGTTATCTTTAACCGATACGCGTGGCAGTGTACGGGTTGGATGTCACTTATTAAAGACTTTCAAAATATAATTATGATAGATTGAAACAAGGAGATCCATTATCCCAATTTTTTAAATATAGCCTTAGAGTATGTTATTAAGATACATACTGCAATAGAGTAGGGAGGGGTTGACATTAAAAGGTACAATGCAGCTATTAGGATACACAGTTGATTTGGCTTTGTCGGGCAATAGTAAGTCTGCTGTTGTAAAAAAATGCAAACATTTTACTAGAGGCTAGGGAGAAAATAGATTTAGGTGTTATTGCTGAACAGACTAAGTATGTTATTACACAGCGAACACAGATTGGGGACGATAATTTAAATACTACTGTAAAAAACATTTAGTTTAACAGGGTTTATCATTTTAAACATTTAGGAACAATTTTAACTAGAAATAAAAGTTTTAGATTAGAAATTTGGAATAGAATACTGTAAGTAAATACATTCTGCTACTTGGTCATTAAGTTGTTGTCATCTCGTATGTTGCCAAGGAATGTAAAATTCATAATGTATAAAACAATAAATTTAACTGTTATCCTCTTTGTGTGTGAAACGATGATGACTAAAACAAAGAAGGTCTTTTCGAAAAAATAGGTGCTTAGGAAGATATTTGGTCCAAAAAGGGATGAGACTAGTAGGGAGTGGAGGAGGTTGCTTAATAATGAGTTACATAAGCGCTACTTATCACAAGAAATTGTTAGGATACTCAAGTCTCATATATTATGGTGGGCAGGACATGCAGCGTTAATGGGAGATTATATAACCCCTATAACCTTGTTCAGTGTATTTACTGGCAAACCCAATGGAAAGAGACCATTGGGACGACCTAGATGGAGATGAGAGGATTACATTAGAATGGACCAGAATGAGATAGGGTGTAATGAGGTGAAATGTATGTAACTAGATCAGAATAGTGATCGGTGGCATAATTTTGTAAGTACCGCAATGAGTTTTAGAGTTCAAAATACCATAGGCCATACAAGCAAGAAAGCATGACTGTCATACCATTTCAATATAGTTTGGTTTTTTAACCCTCCGACAGTTTGCAACATACTTATTACTGCGTCTTCCGTCTTTATCTCGTCATATGGTAAAATATTATTACCTTCAATGATTTTGAAATCTGGTGAAATATTCACAAGTGTTATGGGTTGCAATAATTTCTAGCCTGCTAACATAAAAGGAGAGCAATAAACATATTTCCAAGTTTATTATAAACTACTGTTGACAACTCTGGCCTACTGCTAACTTTGCTCGGAGTTTACTGAAACTAGAACATTAGAGTATAATTTCTTTCCTATAGACCTCGTGGTTTTGCCTCTTCATTATCAAAACTATCAACATAATTTCTGATTAAAATACTTGAAAATGCAGGGTTCACCCAAAATGACTTCATTGTGTACTGTGCAAGATCTAGACAATCTTATTGTAGCTGACTGATATTCCAGATTTAGTGAATAAAGTGATAAGCTTCTTGCTTTTCACTTCTTGTGAATTAAATGGCCAATCATCAGATGTTGTGGACTCTTCTTTCTTCCCTATAAACATCGTAAAACCATATCTGAAAAGAAAGATTTATCCTGCACGCTGTATCAGTTTTGTTTTTCCTACTGATCTCTTCAATTTCATCATTGTTTGTTTCTTCCTTTTCTACTTCGGTTAATATTGTATACATTTGACTTTTATCATTAATGTGGGACAGAACGATACGTCAATCCGCATTAAATACGTGGAACAAGAAATCGATTAATGGGTAATGGATTGGTGGTTTTTGCCATGATTTTCTAGCTGGTTTGCATTTCCAAACTCATCATCAAGGCTGAAATCTGTTTTCTGGAGCGATTGTCTAATCAGTTTGCCGGCCTCCCTAATAGAGGCTACAGTACGTAGTTTGTCTGCTATTTGATGTACAGTGAGCTTTTATGATTAAACAAGCTGAGACTGATTATTTTGGGTTGCCAAAATGAATGTTATCCCCAAATATATTTATCGTGTACCATTGTTTTATTTATTTGTTAGCAAATGTTCTCTGACCTGTTTGTTGGCATAGTCACAAATCTCACTAATTATTAGACCATAACCACAATTCAGAATGTATTTAAGAAATAGTCAATGTTCTTTATTGTTCAGTCTTTGGTTTGCGTTAGTAGTTTATTATTTTTCTGACTTTAATTTCTGTACCTTTTGAGACACGCTTCATGACAAAGTTTGTGGCAGTAAAAATCTGCTACAAACAAAGTCGATTTATCTTCAAGATCACAAGTTGTGATGTTTAGATGGTCCTTGAAGATCAGAGTGGCTGCAAGAAATGTTTTAGCCCATTGGTTCCACTTATTCAATTTTTCCGTTAATCTTCGTGTGTTTCAGTTTGCCACAGATAAAACATAGAATATTTGCAGGATCTACTTTAGATAAGGGCTCGTTACGAGATACTCCATCACCAGCGCCGTATTACTCACTAGGCAGACTAGGCACGTGCCTAGGGCACGAGATTTTTGGGGGTGCAACATTAAAAAAAAATCAAATTGTTTACAGCAGCGTCCTTTCTGAGGTACTACGTCACGGGATGTGAAACCAAAACCCTTGTCTTCAACATGAATGAACATAATTCTCACTAAAACAACAAGCGTGGACTCAGTTGTAGCCGAAGCTTGCTTGTTATAAAGCGCTAGTGTATTTCTAGAGTTATATTGTGTCTACTACTGCCATCTGGTGGATAATAATCAAGTCACTCATCTGTGAAATTGCGAAGCCGTGCCAGACATAGACGATCACAACCATTTTGCACAGTGGTCATATAATAATAGGGGATATACTGTAAATGGTAGCAATGCATAGGCCTATAACATTATTATTATTATTTATGTTCATTAACAAATAACATTATAATGTTTTGGAGGGAGGGGCTTGTGAGGAGGGGAACGAGGCACCTGCAGCAGCTCATGTTACTAGGGGCACCATATTTCTAAATGCGGCCCTGTTCATCACCTTTAAATCCGTTGCATGGCGTTGTTTCTAAACCTTGAAATGATTCTTCATTTTATTCTTCCTGTTGTGGGGCATCATTTTCTCTCTTTTTATTAAACTGCGTTTTCTTTAGTATTTAGGATCTATAACATGCAATTTGACAATGGCACATGAAATGGTAATGACGTTTAAGGAGACTGATACGTTTAAAAACTTCATCTTTTCTTATTTTAGTTGCTGCCAATATGTTTTGTCCTCCTTCTCTTGTTGTATTACATTATATTTTGAAATGGCCAAATCTGTTTAAGTTTCACTTGCTATGTACATATGTAGGCCATCAAGCTGCTTACAATTCCTCATCTCATTTTGTCAGACTGAAACAAACAAAATTCCCATTAGTAAATTTGTTGTTTAGCAAAATATAAGTATCTTTTCAATAATTCCCAAGGTTAGATTTTAAAAAAACGTCAGATTTTAATGAACTGGTTTTATCATTGGGAAAATAGTTTTGTCTCATAGGAAATTGTATAAATATAGTAATCAAAAAAATTTCATATTTAGTAAAGGTATAATGTTAAGAAGAGAAAATAGCAAAATTATTTACTAGCTACAAAGCCAATATTCCTAAAACAAAATTGTGACATATAAAACCTATGCCCTAGCTACTAAATGTGTAGCCAAGATTACACACTTCCTTTGAATATATATAAAAGTGTCTGAAAAGAAAACTCATTCATCTCAAAATTCCTACGAGTCTACTGTTAAGGTACTAGACTATAATGATATTGAGTAAGTAATTAGCAAAGCTACGTTAATACATTATTCAGCGATACCCCTTAGCCACAGTAAATGGAGGAACCATTATGTAGGCAGAATTAAAAGAGGCTATTTCAAGTCAATAACTAGCCAGACTACTTCAAAACAGTAACTAAAGATCCGATTTCAATACATTAACTAGAAAAGCTACTTTGAACACAGTGGCTGGAGAGGTTAATTCAATACAGCAGCTCACAAGGTTACGTAAATACCTTTGTTAGTTACTTCAACTTCAAATCCAATGAGAAATTTTAACCTCAAATTTTAAGAGAAGTTTCCTATTTTTATAATTTGATTGGTTGGTTCATATCCAGAATAGCAGGTAAAAGTGTTTCTTTGAAAAATACAAATCATACAAATATGACTAATGTTGCACATATTTATTTGATTTTACATTTACATATATACGTATTCAGACATTAAGAGGTTGCTGAAACTCAGAGAGATTCAAAGTATGAAACTATATAAATAAAGTTTAAAATATATATATTTTGTTAACGCCATTGTTTCACTACCATTTAAATACCAATCATCTAGTTCATACGTGCGATGACTCCATAAATCTTAATTTGGAGTTATTTATACCATTCGAATACAAATTCTAAGTTCTAGCTGGTTCAATATTACATCAAGTCCTATCTTGAACGTAGGATTAGTTATGTGAGATAAGTTACTTTAGAATTATTAATAATTTTTGTTTTGTTTAAATCAATACGGGTCCAATTCTAAATGTGCAGAAACACGTTGTTATCCCACCAGTTTGATACCAAGTCATTTCTAGATGTAGCCGCTATGTTCTAATAGAGAAACATTATATAATGAGAACAAGATGCTTATACTCTGGTACACCTAGAAATGTATTGGTCCCGGACTATAGCTCTTCAATCTTCATGCAATAGCATATAGTGCATGAAATCATCAGAGTAATTATTTATCATAGGGATAATTTCCTCAGCGTAATAGACCTTAGTTATTTTTAATTAAAAGTTAAGTAAAAACAATTTAGTACTTAATACAAGCCTTAAAAAAATCATGTTTCATTTGTACCATGATTAATCACTATTATACTCGTAATGTACTATTTTTCCTACCTGTCTGGGGTAAACGCGTTTCATTTTAAAGATTATTAGGATGAGAAAGGTAGAACGTAGACTTTAGAGAAAATGTGCATCTGTTTGGAAGGAAAATGTGAAAGTATTTAGTAAAAAAACACACTTTCAGTACATCCATCCAGGATTCAAGACCCAGGCTCCACGTCACTGGAAAAAAAGATTAGATTAACTTGAAATGTAGTCTGTGTGCCCATTAACGTGAATAACCAGTCTCCTATAAAAATGGCTGGTCATGGGGTATTTTAAATTTTTTTGTATTGTTAGCTAGATCACTTAGGAAACAAGTTAACAATAAGCTATTATTTATAGTGTTAGTTTACATTTAAGGCATATTTATTTTTATACCCATCTTGAAATTATAGTTCTATGAAATATATTGCCATATATTTATGCCTTAAATATATGAAATATATTGCCATATATTTATGCCTTAAATTTACTGATAGGTTAATTTAAGTAGTTTAGTATCTATTTTATACTAAACTAGTTTGTTTCACATAAGCTCAGTTAATTTTAATTAGATTTTAAGCCATAATGCCCATGCATTTTTTATTAAAACAATACTACTTGTATGCGAACTTTACATATCTGTATCATCAGAGCTTTATGTTGTTGTTTATTTGAACATTTAAAAGACAAATAAAAGACCTACATAGAGCCAAATTTAACGTAAAATAGAATATTTTTATTTTAATAACATATTTTTAAAAACAATTTTACCATCTTGCTTATTGATTCAATACAATTTGCCCAAATGTGCTTTTTTTCAATAATAGACCCGGTGCACCCAGACCAGAATTTTTCATTTCCAAATTAAGACAGGTACACACTTTGAATTTTATTTTTCCCGCTTTGGTATCCACGTGGTCTAACGCGCTACTCTTGCAGTAGGCTGGACTGCCAATGGCGGGGAGGTCGATGTTCGAATCTCAGTCAGGTGTACTGAGGGTGGCTTTTCCAAAATGGTTTTCCACTCTATCTCCACGCAAATACGGGTACACTTCCTATAAATGTAACCTTCCTTAACCAATTTGCGTAATTAGTATATAACCGTATAATCCGAACGGATAGTAAGACGTGGTGCTAAAAAAATTGTTGATTTTAATCAGGTTTAATCCTCCAACGTATTTAAACTAGTAATGGAGCCCCTACAATACATACATTTACAAAAAATTCACCCTGAATTCGATAAAATATCAAGCTTAAAACTAATTCTACTCTAAATACTTTCGCTTTTTCATGGTCACGTTTAGTTACTAACTAAAATAATTCAAAAATTTTCAATCAAAAGTCATGAAATTAATATAGTAGATAATATTTTATACATAGAACCCTCTTAGATTGTTAAAATTATGAGAGTAAACAAATGATAAAACATTGAAAAGAAAAAAGGGATTTTACACAGAGGTATAAACTTTCAACTTTTAATAACTAATAACAGTTTACATAATATATAAATGTATACATGTATAAATGTTAAAAAAAACTTATAGATATTTAAATAAACATAAAATACTTTATATTAGTAGGCAAGAGAGATATTATTTATGTAAAGATATAATTATGTATTTATATAGATAATTAATTATATAGTTATATTTAAATATATCTATATAATTATTTAGTTTTAAATATAACCCTATAAGTATAGCTATATTTTTATATATAACTGTAACTATATAAACACATTTTAATTAGAAACATTAATAAATAAGTATGCCTATATGAGGTGTCTGACAACTAGTTCGGGTAGTTAAAAAACTAAGGAAAACTTAATTCTGAAATTTCGCATAGGCCAACTTACTACTTGAAGAAATCTTAAGGCGTTCATTTCCTTCGGGCGTATTCTCTTTTCACCTTTACATATATTGATAATCAGGGCCCGGGTCTTGATCACCTAAAATAATCAAAAAATGACCTATAAAATGACCTAATAATTCTAAAATATTAATCAAAATTTCTAAATAAATGAAATATGAACAAACATTCGTAATAAATGCTCACAACTAAATCAAACACGCACTTTACAACTAAACTCTTGTATTCTGCTGATTATAATATTGATTTACAAATATCTGGTTGAGAAATAATAGCTACCCCTTGCCAACGCAACCCTCTCCAGTCTATTTGCAATCTCAAGAGGAATGTGTATTTTAAAAACATACAATCGAAGAGGATACAAAGTTCGTTGACTACACTATATAAATCTCATTCCAACAACTGTGTGTTGGAAAAAATATGCATTTATAAAATATTGATTGTCTGGTATTTGAAAATATGCTTTTTCAACATCACTGCCTTAGAATAACTAAAAAAATACCTTAAAAAGACTCAAATATGTATAAAATTACTAAAAAATTATACAAACCAAGGAAATATGACATAAAATTCAAAAATGACAAAAATCGACTTATAAAATTTCAGTTATTACAACACTGCTATCATGAACAAAGTTTATGTTTATGTTTGAACTGTATGTGACGACAAATAAAAGTCATGTTATCAACATTTGGAACTTGTTAATATCATTGTCTTTACGTTTTAATTTTAAAACCTCGTAGCTACTGGAGTGGGTATCTCTAAAACTAAGAACCCGAAAAAGTTGAAACTTGGCATAGTCATAATTAATTAAAGATAATATCCTGTACTATGATCAAATGTTTTTAAAGTTTAAGATATATTTGAATATGATGAGACCACATGTGCCTTAGCACCCAAACCAAGAAACGTGGAAGGTGAAAATCTTTTTTATCTATTTAGTGAACCCTTAGTTTTTGCAACTTGGACTTTAAGAAAGAATATATATATTGGGAGTCTGATACGTTAAAGTTTAGACCACGTGACCCTAGTGCGGGTAGATTTTAATTAAAAAAGCAAACTAATTTTAAGATGTGCATGCCTTTAGGGAATGCATCTTGGGTATATCTTTTCTAATGGTTATATATATTGCGAGACTAACCCCTTAGAACTAACGACCTTCTATTTTAGAAGCTACAGAAACATAAAGACAAAATGTGGCATGGGTCTATTTACTTATCGTAACCTCAGTAGGAGCTTTTACATTTATTGCGAGCATGACGTATTTAACCACGAGGGCACCAATTTTGGTAGCTCCAAAGACAAGTAATATTAACATTTGAGACTTGGACTCTATACTAAGGGAAACTTGTGGGTATTCAATACGGTCTTTTTTAAATTTTGTATACTACATTATAATGGGTATTGAAAATAAATTGATAAAAAACAAACCACACAAATGAATCAATAATGGCATACGTATTTAAGTAAATTATTCTATTTTTAATTTATTTATTTAGCACCGCATATTACTACCCGTTCGGGTTATACGCTATTTAAGTAATATTAAAGCAGTGAAATTAAGTTTATAAATGTTGATTTTTGCATGATCACTTTATTATGATGTTAAAGAGATATACAATAAAAATAGTTTTTTTATCAGTATGTACTGTGTATAATGTTTGCGATTCCTTTCCACTGAAATTTACCACCGATGACAGGCAACCAACAATCGACTTTGTGTGAAGTCGGTTGAAAAATGGAACATGCCAAATCTTTTTCGTAGGTACATCTATTTTGTCTGTTGTGTGAAAAGCCCCATTTGAATCTATAATGAACATTTTCACTAATCAAACATTCTGACACCAACTGGGTGTTGTGTGCGCTCGCTCTTACCAAAAATTGAATGTACAATATACTCATTGAGACACTAAATCTTTGATACTAAGCAAACTAAAAATAATGTACAATTTTGAGATGGAAAAGTGTGTAAAAGAAGTATTTTCATTCTTAGGAAGATGTTAGTTTATTAAAAGATGTAACTTCAAATGTTCACAGTAACAACACTCTCGCGCTTATCAACACTCAACGCAAATAAAATTGTCTTAATGCAGCCTTTTTCCTAACCTCGTGAATACATGAAATATAAAATATATTCAAAAACATTTGTTTGACTTAAGAATATTATAATTTTAATTTCATCTCATAGCTAAAAACTATAGAGTCCAAGCTTAATCCCGACAGGCTGTAGCGGTTCTTTTTCCACAATGTAGATTTTATTAGATCTGGTAAGTTAAATGCTACTGTAGCCTATTATTTTCTCTTTATTGATATTGATATTATATCTTCGATTATTTTATTTCGATGATCAACAAATGCCTTATAAATAAAAATAAATATCAAATATTTAATAAAATTAATTTGGTTTTTAAAAATGTTCACTAACAATAAATAAAGAGTAATAAATGTCAAAATCAAACAAATACTCTAAGTTTAAAATACATAATTGGTCCACTCTAAAAGGAAAATATCTTACCTTTACTAATTTCACTTATAGACTACACCAATTTTGACCAAGCTAGGAAATATTTATACCTTTTGTGACTGGTGGAGGATCGTATGTGTTTGAAATAATACCAATATTTTAAATTACTAAGAATAAAATATACAACTCATTACTCACCTTAAAACCTTTATAGTGTCGTGACTTGTTTTAGTAGTAGCAATCTATCACAGAGCTAGCATGTATTGTACTGTACGTGCTATTTCCTCAAGTATTGAGATCATGAAGCTCATCTTGTTTCATAATATGATCACCCGTTTGGACGACAGAGATGAACCATTTGACCAGCCAATGGTGATTTTTTCAAAGTCGTAACTTCCCAACATTTTTTGCAGAAAACATTCAATCCGGCGGTTTCTGAACAGAACAGATCTTAGTTCTTCCATGTCTGAAATGATCACATCACAATTATCATTCTTAAATTTATTTTTATTGAATACCTTTACGCCATCTAATCTATTAATAATATTCCACACTTATCCATTATGATAAACTCTATCAGTTATTGAAAGCGTTGATGAAAGTCTTTTCCATTTTTCTATGTGAAGAACTAACTATTTTTGCAAATTGCTTTAGTTAACTTGATATGTTTCCTTGGACCCTTAATCCTTATTAGAGTAGAAGGAAATACGGTTAGGAAAGATGTAATATTGTAAGCTGTCATCATCATCATCATAAAGTGCAAAATTTAACTTTAAAAATGTTTCCACAGAAGATATATTTTATAGATGCTTATTTGAATTTAATTTTTATTTTAATAATGATCAACAGTTTGACACTGAAAGGCCATTATTCCACATCAATATTGAGAAAAAGGGTGTGCAGTTTAATTTTAATGGTATTTAAGCCTTCATCCATTTGAATACTTTTGATTCTTTAAAATATAATTTCTTTTAACTATATTTTTTTATTATTTTATTATAATATAGGAACAATTTATCGCTGTACAATAAAACAGATTTGATAAGACAATATTTAAATACATGTAAGATTTTCAATTTGACTAGTATTTATTTTGAGCAATTTTATTATTTAAACATTTTGTATATACAACACTAAAGCTTGTTAATAAATTAAATCCAAGACTCAATAAATGTATAGTGTCTTTAAATTTTGTTATAACTGGAAAAAATTTAATTATGTTAATTTTATAGGATAAAATAATGCTATATAAATTAAGATAATTTTGTTAGTCTAAGAAATTGTGTTACAAACTTGGTCACAATAATATGATATTTTCCCCAACAATGTACACAAATATATTATTTTTTTAATTATATTTGAAACCTTTATTTGTGGGTGTGACACGTTTTCCAGGATTATAATAGCTTCTAGATTTTATAAATATTGTAACTCCTTTGACCGGTAAAATTTCTATCTGTGAAAACTTGATAATTGTGTCACAACTTTATCCTAAGCTATGACAAGGTGTATAAGTGAAAGTGATTTAAATTCTCAAATATTAAAATTATTAATTGGATAATAAAATATTTTAATAATTAATTTAATACATAAAATTAAATTGTCATATCTATATATGTGTATACTTATGAATATATATGTATGTATATTTTATATACACATATGAATTACTAATTACTAATTTCAATTTGCAGGGTGGCTAGGCTTACTGGTTTAAACAAAATACCTGCTCAGTGAAGACTTTAATTATTATCATGACTCTAAATATTATATCAATTTCATTGCAGTCCACTCCAGTAGTCGCCTGGTCTAATGTGCCACTCCTACATTAGACTTGACTACGGAGGAATGGATTCAATTGAGGGTATGTTTAATAAAGGTATTTCGACTCTATCCATGCAAACGTGGATACAGTTATTCTAACCTATACCATCCTAATATTGATCAAATTAGTGTTATTAATCTATACACGGTGTTAGTATAATGGGTTCAGAATTTTAGGATCTTCTATGACTCATTAAAATGACTAGAAACATCTTAGTAAACCTAGATCCGCAAACCAACACTCACACTCGCTGGTGAAAAAATTTGGATATAAAATTAAATGTTATTTGGTGTTGCATGATACAAATTTATCACCGCACCACTAAAAAAGGCGTTCTATAATTTTTTTTTTTCAATTTTACACATATTTCACATTTTCGAATCAGATTGCGTGCTCTTTAAGAAATCCCTGGCTTTATTTGAATAGTCTGATAATCGTTTTCAGCTCGCTGTTGTAAGTCTGCTATGTCAATTATTGGAGACGAGTACAATACAAAGTCTAAAGTATTTAGGTCAGGGGGCCAAGGGGGCAATGCAATTGTCCATTCTCTACCCATCCATCTTCTTTTAAATGTCTCATTGAGTTGGTGGTTAACAATTAGTGAGAAATTAGGTGGAGCCCCGTTATACATAAGTACGGTGACCATACGTCCTTTATTTGAGAGGACAGTTCTTTATTTCACCGCTTTGTCCTTCAGAGTTTCTTTTTTATAAAGTGGCCATTTTGTACTTTATTTTGTAAATTGAAATAGTATACAACCCTGATCCCGGGATCACGATCAACTTAACGTTAACTTAAAGTTAACTTAACGTAACTTAACGTAAAGGAGCTCCTCGTGTGTCTAAATGGAGGCGATCACGATGCAGTTAACTTAACGTAAAATATGTCCTGGGAGGTCTTTTACTTTAAGTGAACGTTACTTGAAGGGTATCACGTGATCTAGCCAGCCAATCATTATGCGAGTTACGTCAACTGGGCAATTTAGTAACTCATTTGTTGGTATTATGACCAATGTTTACTCTTTAGCATAAGTTCTAGTGATCAGACATTTAAACAAAATAATTAAGCTAAAATAGGAAAGCTAAATCTATCAAAAAAGTTTTGTAATAGATATCTATTATATCGATTGAAAACTGTAAACATTCACAGATCATCACTGTAAAACTAGTACAAAACACTCATCATACTCGAGAATGAAGATGTTTGGCTCGAGTTGTTACGTTAAGTTTCGTGAATCGTGATCACACATACGTTAAGTTAACTTTAAGTGACCGACACGTTAAGTTAACGTTAAGTTTATCGTGATCCTGGAAATAGAAACATGAAACTGTCCTTTCACATCCACTCACTACTCTCAATTCAACATAATATTTCCAATTTTTGACAACACTGGCAACATTGATTGCTGTATCAAGTATCAGAATTATTATTTTTTAATATAATTATATGATTATTTAAATGCTTAACTCACTCTGTCATCACATTCAATAAGAGCGATTGAGCTAGCTGACACAATTTTGTAGATTAAAAATGATTAAGTTTCCTTGTTAGACTTTGGCTAGGCATGTATTAAATTCTACAATTAGGGCTGACGACAGGAACTACTGTAAACTAGATATTATAAGGCTTTTTAGTTTTAGTCATATAAATAAACGGAACAGTTTTTTTATTATGAAACAATTTCTTATTATACCTTTAATCTCTGCAATTTTAGGGATTTTGAAAGCTATATTTAGAGGAAGTGTACCTGCATTCTCGTAGACGGAGAGTGTAAAACTATTTTTTAAAACCACGCTTAGTACACCCGACTGAAACTTGAAACTAGATCTGCTTGTCATTGGCAGTCTAGTCTACTGTAAGTGTAGTGCCTTGGACCATGTGGCCACCGAAGAGGGTTGACATATTTTTACGTACACTTTAGTAAAAAAGTTAAATTGAATAGTCTTTAAAATTATTTTAATAATTCAAAGAAAAGGGCCATATAAGTTCACGATTTAAATACTGACTTAAGCTAAAATAGTAAAACAATACTATTGCTTCATAGTTTGCACACTTAGAGATACATGTTAAAACCAGTATTGTACTTTTTCCATAGATCACTACCATCCAGTTATAAGTACTATTCCACACACGTCTTGTGTTCAACAAGTTGCCTTATCGCAGGCGGATGTTGAAAGAGTACTGACCTCAAGTATGAAAGACAACATGCTTTTACAGCCCAGAACAACTAATGCTGATTACCTTGCCCAAAGAGAATCTGTCATTTAAACTAGACATATCTTTTTACAAACAATCAATGTTTGTTGAAATGTCCAAAAACCGTGATTAGCCAAACGTGTTAGAAACATGTATTTCGATATGAAGTTTAACCTACACTCGTTTACTCTTGGTTTGATATGGTTTTTTCTAACCGATTTTTGAAACTTTTATTATATATTCAAACTTTTATGTAGATAATTACCATCGATATAAAGTTATGAATTTATTACGTAGATATATATAATATTCACAATATATAGAGATTTTTTTAACTTGTAATATTTTTACCACGTCTTTCTACCGATCTGTATTATCCGCGTTTAACTACGCTGGTGGGATACAGGTGAGGAAGATATTATTTTGGGATAATGTACCCAAATTAACTTCGAAAAAGAGTCGTGCATCGTTTAGAATAAGCTTCTTCAGTAAACTCAACCAGTATTTGAACCCCGAGATTCCCATTTCTGGCAAATAAGGTTGCATGAGCCCGACAGGCCAACAATATGAGTATTTAATAATAATAAAACTTCACTTTATTCTAATGACTTCCAAAAATTTTTTCTAAAATTTTACTTGATTTAAATCATTTAAACTGTACTCTTAACTCTATTTATTGAATACGGAACTTTAAACAATGTATACGAAAGAGGAAACATAAAAAATAAACGTCAAGTGATTTAGTTTGATTGTTTTGATGCTACAATTAGATTAAAAATAACATTTCTAAATTACAAATCAATATTTACTGCTAACCCTTTCTCGACTGACATCCCTGGATTATTCATAAGCTAGTGAATGTAATAACGGTCAATATATCGTCAACCAGAAATAGATCAACTTACGAAATGAGCCCCACTTTTTCTCTGCACACCATCCAAATAAATTGTATTCAGGCTATAAGGGATGACAAATGTCTAGTAAATCTTCAGATATGTAACCACCAAGTCAAAATTTAAACAAGGAGGTATGACCAAGAAATAATAAAATGACTTTTATAGATAGCCACTGGGTCACATGGCAAAGTCTATCATTTAGCGTTGTAAATCAAGGGATAACAGGGGAGTGGAATCTACTAACCCTCCTAACTATTGCTCTCTATAATTTCATTTTTTTTTTGAATGTGTACAAGTATATATATTTACAGCTGACTCCTACCCACCCTTAAAGCGTCCCATCTTTGCCTTCAAGGAAAGAGAAAAAAAAATGATAAAGACACGCAAACCATAACGAAAGCGGTAGTGTCAGGAGCGAACACACTCAAATAACTTTTCAGGTTTGTCTTTTGTGTTTTCACTATTACAATAGAGCATTTTCCTTGAGATCGTATCTCTTTAAAAGGTAGGAAAACCTTCTTTCTATTCAACTAAAAGACGGAGGATGAAAAAAAAAAATCAATTTTATCCAACCAGTAGTTATTAAATAAACAAGCTGTTGATTTATCACTGCGCATTCATTGTTCTAGTTGGCGGAACTCCGTCCCTTGTTCCACCTTACAACCCTTACCTCACCCNATAAACAAGCTGTTGATTTATCACTGCGCATTCATTGTTCTAGTTGGCGGAACTCCGTCCCTTGTTCCACCTTACAACCCTTACCTCACCCATTCCCCATCAACCCCCACCCTCTTCATCACGTGATACTAACGACAAATTATTTGTCTTGTTGGGCTGTTACCCCCATATTCTCCTTCGCTACTCTCTACACACAACTTTAATATGCTCTTACACCAAAGAATTAATGACAATGTGTTCCCTTATTTGCTAAACGTCTAACACGGATGTACTCGTGGCTTGGTGGTTAGAGTGGTTAACCACAAATCCACAAGGACCTGGACCGATTCTGGTTTATGTGATGAATTAATCTATCGTTTGTATAAATTGTTCATATAATCAGCAACAGCATTGGGGGATGAGAGTTATATGGGAGGGGATGGCTAGTGTTAAATGCACTATCCTTCTCTAAGTTGTCAGCTGATTTTATATGAGGGTTAAAAATGGATGTAAAATATCCAAATTAAAAAGATAGCTCTTTCGTACTTTAGTAAAAATTCTATGGAAAACATTTTTTTAATAGATTGTTATGTTCATGGTTGCTCTTGGTACAGGTGTTTTTAAACAATTGCAATCATTAATGGATTAGAGCACATTCATAGTGAGCTCCAAATTCTAGCATTCCCTGCTTTCGCAAAATGTAAATTTATTAAATTCTCCTTCTATTGAATTCATACAAACACTTTTAAATGCATGAAGCCGAGAAGCTCAACTATCTCACTCATGATCAAAGAAACCGCTCATTGGCAGATGGCTTAGAGAGGAAGACAAAAGTTTAAGGTTTTATAATTTAACTAAAGTTAGTGTATTTCTGCCTTGGGCTAGGTGTGTTGATTAACAGATGATTTTAGGAAAGGCATTTTAAATATCCCGAATTATATACATATTTAAAATTAAAAGCTTTTTTTAGGGATATCCTAAGTTCTACCTAACAATTTTTCATTCATATTTTATTTTTTACAAATTGCCTTAGGGACATAACTAACAAATCTCAAATATGTTCAAAAATGTTCAATTCCAGAAAAGGAAGATTTCTTAAGATTTATAATAATTGTTCTCGAATTCTAAATAACCGATTTAATTTTATTTAATATAAAACATTTGTACTGAAGATTATAATATCAATATTTAAAAATTTTCAATAGCGAAGAAGAAATTAGTTTATATAATCCTCTTGATTTGGTTTCTATATGTTGAATCCAATTTGTCCTGGTATTTTATGAATTGATATAGGGGTTTACTATCGATATATTTAGAGCATGAAGTGATTCAATCCGACTAAAATTTACAGATTTCTAAACACCCGATTAGCAAAATTTATTTTCAAATGAAAGCCTAAAAATTTCAAAATTTAAAACATATAAAATATAGTATTTTCTTTCAAAACCAATAACTTGAATTATAACAATCCATTTTTTTTAGCTTTTGAAATAAAATCAATTACCCCGAGGGTTATAAAATCAAAGTTTACACATTTTAAATAAAGATGCTGAAATATATGGGATTATCCAGATCTCATGTAGAAAGAATAATGCATGTTGTAGGATGTAGGGGGTGAAAATACAAGTATTTCCACTTAATTAACTTGTGGTTGGTGGGGCTATGGGACGTTAATGTTGGTGCGGTATGCACTTGGAGGGTAAACCACTCATAATATTTCAGCACATAACAAGTAGAGTGTGATGTAAATTAAGATCATTAGACAGTAAAATTTCACTGTGCAATTTTAACAAGTGTATAATTATATCCTTTAAATACTGATTCAATGATTTCAAATCATTAGAGCTCAATATTTGTATGGGGTGAAACTTGCTAGTTTATGCTTTACTTGTACCAATGTAAAGTAAAGTAATTAATGAATTGTAATTAACTAAACATTCAAAAGTGGTGTAAATAATTAAATATTTTTAATAGGCTAAATAAGAATAGTTTTTAATACATAGACAGTTTACAAGTGTTAAAATTACATAATTATTAATCATATATAAATACTGTTCTTTTTATACCCTGATATTTTTTTATCTCATTTGGTATAACACAATGTCATAATTTAAAAAAAAATTCCTAGCTCTACTTGTTAGTTTAACTAATGTGTCTGGATTGAGCATTGCAAATAAATATTTGAAATGTCTATTTCATGAAATTTTATATTTTGACTCTAACAATTGTTGACACAACACCGATAAGCATAACAAAATATGCCAAGCTTAGACGAAGGATCAGATAATCAACTAATGACACACCCAGTTAAAGTGGACGCTGGCTTCCTATCTGGTCGATGTTGCTGTGTTGGGCTGAGCTATCGTTTTGAAGATAACCCTCTACCCCCACATATGATCAATTCTATACCAAGATTTTATATACTCAAAACTTCTTCGTAATACTTATTGTCAAATGACGTTAAGACTAGTAGTAGTTTACCTGCTTCGGTGGCGTAGTTAGCTAACACACTATTTTCATGTTGAGCTAGACTGCTGAGGACGGGGAGGGAGATCAAGGTTCGGATCTCGGTCGAGTGAATTGGGGGTGGTGTTTCCTAAATGGTTTTCCACTCCCCCTCCACGCTAATGCAAGTTCACTTCCTTTAAATTAAACCTTCCTAATTCCTATCCCATTACCGTAGTTAGTACTTAGACGTATAACCCGAAAGTTTAGTAAGACGTGCTGCTAAATTAATTAATAATTAATAAAGCTAAGACTAGTACTTGGCTCTGCTACGCCGGAGCTAGTGTGTTCTGGGATAGGGAGTGGTGGGGATGCCTGTGTTGGCTCTGCTACGCTGGAGCTAGTGTGTTCTGGGAATAGGGAGTGGTGGGGATGCCTGTGTTGGTTTGCGTTGCATGCTACATGTGCTACCTACACACCAGGCACATACAGCGCAGGCTTTGGCGTCTCGTAATACCAACATTTGGCGTCACCAACAAATTCCTAAAGTGGAAATACTTGTCTTTCACCACCTACAACCTAAAATATGTTTTTACTTAATAAAACGTTTAGAGATGTTGATTTGCACAAAAACATAATAAAAATTCTCAACTAACGATATGACATACCACAAATCCTGTGACTTGGACAAGAAAGAAGATTGATTCCGGGTATGATTTGTTTAGTAACATATCGTTACGTTATGGTGTCAAGACTCATTTGCTATTAATTTGTCATTGTAAATAGTTTTTAATTGAAAGATTTAGGTAATCCATCATTATATTCAACCGTACTGGTGTTCAAATTTCTAATACGTCGAGCCCACAAAAAACTTGATTGCCATTAACGGGGAGTTTGTACCTTGAATCTCCTCCTGGCACAGTTGGGCAAAGAGGATGGGGGCTTACCCCAATGTTCTCCATCCCTGTGACCTGTTTCGGTGGTAAAATGGTCTGAGACATCAGTCTTGTAATATACCGTACTGCCGATGACGAAGATATCAGGCTAGAATCCCAGGTGGGTGTACTGCGGGAGGACTTAATCATTGGTTTTCCATACAGCCTCCACTTAAATTTGGGTGTACTTTTTCTAAATGAAACCTTATCCAACCCAAAGTGACCTGTGAGCTGAGTATCGATTAACAATTTCAGGAGAAATCTAGGGATACAGTAGGATTGTGTGTGTGAATAATAAAATTATTATTATGATTAGGAATTTGATAAATATTAAATCTATATTAATAATAAATATTATCATCATCATTTTTTATTAAATTTTATGCTATTTACATTATGTTTGTATACGCAAATTAGATACATAAACATATTAGGCTTATATAGCATACGAATGTTTGTGTCTGGTAATCTATGTTTCTCTCTCGCCTTTATTTAGTTCTGCTGTTACCATTTATTTATCTTAGTTATATTAATAAATGTCCAATGTAGAGCTATGTAGTCAATATCTAATTTTCAATGACACACACTATATATTTTTTAAATAAGTGTTTCATTAGTACATAAGTTTGAGACTTTGAGTATGATCTTGCATATCTAGTTTGGCTAAGTGTAAGCAAAGACGCCCTCCTTAAATTCGTCCAAATAAAGAAGATATCCTACCTTCTTTGTCCATTGTTATCTTATATTTTTAAAATTGGACTCACTCATGAAACTTTTCCCTCATTGTGAAAAATATCTGTTGTCATACTGATATTTATAAAAGAGTGTAAAAACAAATGTTTAAAAATATACATTTATTTCTCTAAAAAATACTTACTCTAACAAAGTATTTGAGAAAATAAAACATGAAAATACTTTTTGCCATATAAAAATTGACTCTCGGATACTAAACATGGCTTTGTTTATATTAAATTTACTTTTTCGAATTTAGTAGAGTTTCTGGGGCATATTTCCCCCCTAATCTCTGCTCAAATTCAGTTTAGTGCTATTTATTTGGGCCAAATTATGGATTTTGATTCATGTCAATATAGTATTATTTTCTCAAAATTTCATAATTTTGGCCTACCTCATTCATATGTCAATTGGTTTAATAGCTATTAACATATTGTTTCCATTAAAATATATTCGAAGGCCTCAAACACATTTTTGTCCCCTTGTGATACACAACATGGTTACAACTATTTAAATACACTTCTCTTTAATGTGTTTATTGATGTAATTTGTAAACTTAAACTCATTTAGATAATTTTACTATTTGCGTATGATATCAAGCTATTTAAAAATATCAGATCATATGTAGATTGTATATATATTTGAAAACTTACAAAAATGCAATTTTGCAGTGGTTGGTTGAAAATTGAATGTCCATTAATAGATTTAAAATCAAATACTTTTTTTACTAGTAAAACTAACCCAATATATTTACTTTCTCTTATCAAGAGAAGGTATTGTAAAAGTTGAAAAAATATATCTATCTCGAGATCAACATGAATCTCTACGTTTAATGTGAACCTGAATCGTATTAAAGGGTGCGGTGCACAGTACAGACCTTCTCTCTCCTTTATCTAAAATTGGAGACATTTACTTTAAATTTGTAAGATTTGTGAAACTGAATAATATACATTTTTGCAGAAACAGGATGAAATATCAGAGCTTCACATTTCACCAAAGAGCATAAATGAAATGCCAAAAACTTTTTCAGAAATATTGAGAAAAGAGGAACGTCTCTGTCCTCTAAAGAGCAAGCAATCAATTCACCCTTTCAAAGTCCTCAAATGAAAAATCTATGTTTGCTTATATCTTGGAAACAATGGTTTTTATACAAACATAATTCAAATAGAATATTTTATTTCAAATATTGCTATAGTTTTACTATCATAAATTATTTCGTATTTGAAATAATAAAAAATATACTGTCAAAATTGGAAATTTTCGCTTATATAATTACCCTCAAATTAATTTTTATGAGAAAATAAAAATTTCCATTTTGTTTGAAAGGTAAAACAATAATACCGCACCATCATCATCAACTGTTTCCAGCCTGTGGCCGGGTTAGCTTAGTAAAATACATCCATCTTCCTCTATTCTTCCAACATTATTCTTCTTTTAATTGTCTCAATTCTTCTTCTACACTTGCACACTTTCTGTTATTTGCTCCTCCCATCTCTTTCTTGGCCTTTTTTGTGATCTTTTTCCTACATGATTCATCTCCATCATTCTCTTGGCATCCCCTTTATTTCCATTATTTTTACATGTCCATACCACCTTAGTCTTGCTCCCTTTCTCATGTACTCCCTGTACTCCCACTCTTTCCCAATAACCTCATTAATAATCCTGTTTCTCCTCGTGATAGCTAACAAGCTCCTCACAAACTGAATTTCCATGACCTCCACTTTCCTATTCTCTCTTACAATCAATGTCCAGGTTTCTGCTGCATATGTGATAATGGGTACAAAGTACTTCCTATACAGCACCTCCCTACATCGATACGGCACTTCTCGTCTCCATAGCACGTCTCTTACACATCTATAGAAACAACTCCCCATGCTGCCCCTTTTCTATTATTTCCTCTCTACTACCACACTTCTTCTCACTCCTACTTTCAATATATTATACACTCTGTACCTTTCTCAGCTCTACTCAATCCAACTTTTTAGCTAGACTAGAACTTATACTTTTCCTTGTCACTGCCATAATTTCAAGCTTCGCCATGCTAAATTTCATTCCACACTCTTTGACTACCTCATTCCATCCCTTTAGCTGTTACTGTACTTTCTCTTTCTTCACTCCCCATATGATCAAGTAGTTTACAAAAGACATAGCTTTAATTATTTCCTTGCCACTCTATTCATAACCATTTCCATTACCATCACATTACTCAATTTTCAATTGAAACGTCTCCATTCCTCCCTTATCCATCTTAAAATATATCATGTTATCCTCATAAATGCTCTTCTCTCTCATTACCAGTCCTCTTTCCTCTCCAACCTTCTCCACTGCTTTCCAAACTTTAATTCAATTCACAATATTTTATGCTTTCTCCACATCCATAAATTCCATTACAAAGTGCTTCCCTATTACATACCTTCTTTACATCAGCATTCGTATAGCAAAGATCAGGTATATTGTAGACCTTTGTTCCCTAAATACCTGTTGTTTCTTCACCTTCCTTTCATTTTTTTCTTATTCACCTTCCCAGTATCTTCATGTTAATTTTTGTACAATGGAAAAACAGCCTTTATCCTATGATTCGTTCTTTTTTTTAATTGTTACTACGATTCCCTTATTACAGTTTTCCAATATCTTGCTATCCTTACATACTCGTATTACTCTCAGAACCTTATTTAATCGACATGTTTCCTTTTATCACTTGTCCTTCCACATAACTTCTCTGCAGCTCCAACCAAACTTTTCTTAAATCTTTCCATTCTACCTATAAACTTTGCATCTCATCCTTGGGCATTAAACTTCTTACTTGCTCTTTATTCTTAAATTTTTAACTTACACGCCCTTATTATTTTTTGTTGTTTTGCTACTTTTCTCCTACATTCCCATTCATTGATTTCTGCAACCAGCAACTTATGGTCACAATCTAAGGACAAACTTGGTACTACCTTAATGTTTACAGTTTTACTTTTCATTTCTTAATCCGTAAGGAAGTAGTCTATCCCCAAATTTTGCTCCCCATTCCAGCTGTATCTAGCGATATAATGGCCTTTTCTTTTTTTCCTACACCAGCTGTTTGCCACCTTCATTTTAATTCTTGTGAATAGCTCCAACAGACTTCTAAATTCTTCATTTCTCTTTTACCATCCTTCATCTTCTAACACGTCTCCAGACCCTTCTATCCCTTTTTCTACTTTTGTTTTAGTTTCCCCCATTACTAACTACCACTCATTTCCCATGTGCCTTTATAAATCTTTCTCAAACTTGTCCTTTTCTTCTGCTAGGCTCTCATATTGTGGTTCCTACATTAATTGTATCACCTCCACATTTTACTCCCTATCTGTTATGGTCATCTTTATTATTTTGTTATTCAATAACTAGATTCAAAAAATTTAAACCAAAGTTGTTAGAGAATATTTTGAGAAAATAAATGCTATCTCTTTTGGCCCTTCAATAAACTACTCATAATTTTAGGGTTAGATAAATGATTTCAAATACTCTTCGGTGGGACCATATGTAAACCCTAGACACTAAGCTTAAACATGGTTTCCTAAAGGGTTTTCATTGTAAGCCGAGATACAGACACACAGACCGAGAGACGGCTTCGAAAAAATCTCTTTTTCAGTTTTAGCTGGTTGTGAAACGTCAAAATTTATCAAAATCTCAATTTCAATTTTTTTGGCGACCACAATGTGAGCTCTCTCTGCATGAGGTCAAAAGACATGGAAAGTGGATTTAGCGTTCTGTCTGGCCCCATGTATCTCTGTCTATCCCTGGCCACAAACACAAAATGGTTTAATATATTTGATTAAAACTTGATATTTAGATTATATAAGTATATACTTGTGGACATTTTTTTATTTTGACCCTAGCTCTCAAATTGAGTGAAGTTTACTGATGAGTGATTTTATGAATTTCAAACTTTATTGATGGCTTGTATGATTTGGTTTAAAATTCATATCAAGGATTTATTTGACATTATTAATAGCACTGTATCATTTGTTTCTGGGCAAAAATTCATCGAAGGGTAGCTTACAATTGAGATTTTTTTTTCGTGATAATTATAAGTAAATTGCTAAACGATTTTATCAAGACGATTGCCCCCCTTCCTCACCTGTAAGAAAGCAGGGGACAATGTACCCATCCCCCCATTCCAGCTCCAATGAGTCTCATCGTCTGTTTTTACGGTATATATTTGGGGTTTTCTTTCAATAAAAATTACAATATGTATTGCAAATAAATAAAATCGAACAGTGAATTTATTCCAAGTTGGGTAAAGCATAATTAAAATATTTTCAGTTACATATATTCATAGAATCATATGTCTATTAGAAATATAATTACCAGTTTTGGTGGCCGTATGGTCTAAGGTGTCACCCTCACAATACATGATACTGACGATAACAGGGAGATCAGGATTCAAATAGGTGTACTTAAGGTTATTTTTCCTGAATGGTTTTCAGATCTTCTTCCATGCAAATGCGGGTACGCCTCCTTTAAATTCAACCTTCTTAATCCTTAACACAATAGTGTACTTAGTACATATGTGTAAACCTGAGCCGGTTGTAAGTAATATGTGGTGCTAAAAGAAAATATATAATAAATATATTATTAAAGCCATTCAAATTCATGGAAACACACGCACATACATCTCGTTTATATTGAAAGGTATCAATCTTACCCTTACTTGCTTCCATTATGGTAGAGGTTATACATATAGTAGGGTCATATTATAACCCTTCAAGGTAAGGCTATAAACTTTGACCATCAAAATGTAATTTCGTAGAGGTTAGACTTTCATACATTATAAATGAACTCTGTTAATTCATAGAAACATATGTTTAGTATTGACGAGTCGTGGTTTATTGAAAGTCACTCTTAATATAGTAGAGTCCGTATTATTCTAGATTGATGGATCCAAAGAGGCTTTGGATAACCAAATACACAAAAGGAAAATAAACTACACTAAATTTGAACTAAAGTATCAAAACTTTAAAAAACCAACTCTAAGTGGCAGGCAACTGACTCGACTAAGTCAAGAGGCGGACAATAATATTGACGGTACCACAGTACGTGTATACAAAGTCACCTGATGACTCACCCCGTTACTCATAATAGATGGCTTACTGAGTTTAATACGGATAATTTTCTACACAATGCTTACAAAACAAAAATTGTGATATAATCTCACAAAATACGGAACCTTGGATGATCAAGTCTCAGAAAAATGGAACTCTTCTGTATTAATAAAAACCTTGTGTGTATAATCTCGTGTTTTCCTATTTGCCATTCAACAGTCTACATACTTTAAAGGATCAATGGAGATGGTGACCATCTACTTAATTCTATAATCACACAAAACTAACACATAAAACCAGAAATTATATTTTAACATACAATTACATTCCGTTAGCATATATATTATTGTATCATCAATTAAATGGTATTTTTTCATATTATTGAAAATATACGTAAAGTATTCTTAATCAAAAAGAAGATCCAGCATTGGATCGCTACCCACGTGATTAAGAAAAGTGTGTTCCTATTAAATAGTTCAAATTCTAATATTTATAAGTAATTGTTCTTAACGTGTACTTTATAAACAAAGTTCTAGCAGTCATGGCTTAAACTTTTGGATTAACTCGAATGAGGACAACACATTTAGCTCCCCGAAATATAATCTTCAGTGGGTATATTAGGACGACTCAAGAAATAAAATGATCAAAGTGGATCCCTTAAGGGGATCTAGACAGGATTGATTAGACGTGTATTTTATTAAATTAACCCCTTAGACTTGAAGCACTCCACTTGGTTGAAACTAGCCACATAACCGTGCATATCATCAATTTGTAACTGACTTTACACCTTAGCTCACGAAAAGAATGCCTTTCTTTAATATCAATTAGTAACATTTAAGATTCTTCAAGTACCAAAATCTTAATCTCTTAATACAATGAGTAGCCCTTGGATTAATAAGGAAGAAGGTCAGCTAAATACTTTAGTTCCTGGCTCAGTCCAAAGCTGCGCTATAAATGTGATATTTGATGGTGTGTTTGTCCTGTTATCCACGTGTTATATTTCCTGGCAGTGGAGTGGGGTGTATTCGTGTGTACTTTTCTGGCTGTAAATCATTATTTTAGGTCGCGTGATGTTATAACGCTTGATTTTATAAGACGCCATCTACATCTTTAAATAAACTATCTTATCTAGTCCATTTGGTGAGTGACGGGAGGTCAGGGTTCTAGTCCCGGTTGCGTGGTGTACTTTTATAAATGTTTTCTCACTCTTCTAAGCAAATTTAGGTACAAGTAAAATCAAACCTTCTTAATATCCGTATCAGTGGCCTCGCTATCTACACTGCACTGGCTATCATCTCTGAGGGAACTGCATTTCTAATATTGGGAAAAAATGGTGTCATTCTCTTTTGTTTTCGTATAGTTAATCTTCCCTTGATTATAATACAAGTTTGGCAACGCTGGTTCGTCGATGTTGCCAGTAGTCTTTTATTATCCCAGCACACCACCGTTTGACATGACTGAAAACGAGATTTGGCAACAGTTAAACAAGAAAAGAGCAAAGATAAAGTTTTTCTCCATAATAGGCTGCAGTTCTCTCAGAGTTGATATTCGGTGTATACTGTTGGTGAAGGGGATATTGGGTTTAACGAACCAACGAGTGTCCTAAGGGTGAGTTTTCACAATTGGTTTCACACATTTCCTGAGTTAAAATGTTGGTACATCTACTTTTAACTATATCTACAGCTCTCCTAACTTATTAATTTAAGTATGGAGATAGCCCGAACAGTTTTTAAGACATGGTGTACAAAATAAAGTACTTTTATCAAACTTACTCAATTTGCGTAATTTAAATTAGTACAGCCCGATGTAATGGAGGAAATAAAAAATATAATATAATGATTAGGTACCTATGATTTATAAATAAGATCTCTATTTTAAATTAATTTAAATATTTACTTATTAAAGCTGTTGGAGACTGTATCCTTGGTTTAAGAAATTACTTTATTTTTACTTTCTCTCTATCTTACAGGTAGAGAAAGTATTGTGATCGTCAAAAAAATCGAACTCGAGATTTT
>CABFWB010002017.1:0-23217 GCA_902151455.1 Timema bartmani
CACTTAGATACTCTTGCGAGCAGTTGCAGTAGCACTCATTTATCTAATAGACTGCAAGGGTTTACCTTAATACGTTTTATATGCACCTGAAATAGTTTTAAACTAGGGCGTTAATACCCACATAGATGATCGCTTGATCCGAGGTATGGGTCGCCAAACTCATTGAGAATGGGAGCTACTTTCAAAATTTCAAATTGTTTCGCGAACTAACCACACTAAAAATTGCACTCATTATAACAACATTAACTCGCATATCAAAACATCAAACTACCTATCATACATCAATCATGACCTCGGAACGTAAAATGGCGATGACAAACATCACACGCACGCGCATCAGCTGATGTAAATGTGCATAAATTACAATTGTGGAATAAACATTTAGGCTCATACGCTCAAGCTAGTAGCTACCGAGCTCCTGGTAGCTTGCGGCGTGACTCGCGCAATAAACTGAATTGCCGGCTGCGGAAAGACCGGGGCTCGAATCCCGCTTGATTGTACTGAGGGTAGTTTTCCTAAGAGATTTTACATTCCCTAGCCACGCAAATGTAGGCATATTTATTTCAATTCTACTTTCCTTATACCTGCCACATTTGTGTACGCACAAATCATATGGGAATAGCTCGGCAGTGGCGATGAAATTGTATTTGGTGTGAAGGGAGGAAATTAGAAATAAAAAGGTTTTTTGGGCATCTTGGTCCCCTAAGGCAAAGAAGGTCGGTCCTCCCCCAGTAAATGTTTAGAAATTGTATGCCGCTAGAAGCTATTTGGAAATATTTTTAATGGTAATTATTCCACTTCGCCCTCCCACACAGCAAATAATAACTACAGTAGTTCTTGCATTGTTGTGTGTGAGACAGGCTCTACTGCTTGGCCGGGCTATCCACAATGCTACACTATTTTAGAAACACGGTGATGGAAGGCTGTCTAATCGAACATAAACTTTACATATAAAGTTCGTTTGAGAGTTTTAAGGAAACCACACAATTCTCGACATTAAATGGCGTTATAAGACAGCTATCAGTGTTGCGCAAGCAACACTGTCCAAGATTTATTGTTGTCACAGTTTGAATTGATCCTGAGTCAGTCGACAGCTGGTTGGTTATTGGTAAAAATAAAGAAACTTGGGAATCAGTCGTATTCTATCCCCACCTACTCACACAATGACATTGGGAACTCGAAAGTTAACTGTCACATTTACAAAAGTACGCCATCTATTACTATGTCGAGCTAATTCTATCCAATCCACCTCATTACACCCACACCTTCACTTATTATATTTTTGAAATAAAAATAAATTTATAATATTTTTCATTTTCTTAAAATATTTATTTTGATGCAACCTTTAACTTTGTATTCGAGAATATCAGAAAGGATTGGAACAAATCTAAAGGGAGGTGAATTAACTCACTAGAACATTAACTTTACTAGTACTACTATTACTGTATATGTGAGTTTATTGTCATAATAACTTTCACATCTATTATTGATTATTGCTTTCCATCAATATTCTTCAATATCAGAGAAAAATAAAGTTGAACATAAATGAAAACCAAAATTGCCTCTGACAACAAAATATCTCAATCTATGTAATAGATTACTGTTCTTGCTAGTAATCATGTCTACTATGAATCTAGAATCGGCCAGCATGCAATTTGTTGGCAAGAGGAAAGGACGAAGACACAACCATTTTATTGGTCTCCGAAAACCCGCTCAGGTCAGAAGAACACGAATAATTCGACAATATAGTATACTTGTCTCTATTTGCACTTATCCTGCTTTTGGTGTTGCTTGGAAATGGTGATAGATGATAAACTTCCGACGAATACGTTTAAAAATTGAACCCTTTTCATAAAATTGAGGTGTAGGTAGATATATTTACATAAAATAATAAGTTTACACAATATTCAATAAATTACGCTACGTACATTCAACATTAAAAGTAATTATTTATCGGTCTACGTTTAAAATTAAACATACAAGTTTTATATTGCTAGTCATCAAAAAAATGAAATGTATTGTTTCATTATTATGAAATCTTATTATAAAAAAGTACCCCTCATCAACTCATTTATGGTGATTTCTCGTTCTCTCACTCCATGGCTGTTACTTTGAGGCGATGATCGTTTATCATCAGTAATCCCCCAAAATGTCGGTAAACCCATCAGTTGTAGTTGAAACTATTTTTATTTTCTCACAAAGTCTGGGTGCTAGTAAGTGTGTTAATGTAGCACCATGTTTAGAAAAGCCATGTCCAATATCCACGCACGGTTGTAGGAAGTGTACTGTCCTCTCCTAACTCCGTTAGTTCCGTGACTGGAAGTGCTCACTCCAGAGTTGGGAGTCTCACTCTGGAAGCAACGACCCTTACTGGTCAAGGCGAGCCACCCACGGTCAACGGCACGCGGGTTGGTAACCGCAGCCTCCCATGATGCTAGAGGGCCTTATGTCGAGTCTCGTTGGAAGCCTCGCCATGGTGAGGGAATAATTTCAACTCTTGGAGGATAACAGAAGGCATGAAGATAACGAGAGAGATCAGATCCTCCAAGACCCTGCTTGGACATTGAATGAAAAACATCGATGTTAAAGCACAAATAACATACAGTAAATGTCAAAGTTCAAAAAATTGCTACTAAAGAACCAAAACATCATTGTCAAGGAACCAATAAATTATGTTGAAGAACGAAAAAATTATGTCAAAGTTAAAAAAAATCTATATAAACTAACAAAATGCAGCTAAGTTAAAGAACTAAAAAAATCTATTTCATAAACAAAATAATCTATGATAAAGAACCAAAACAAGAAAAGGTGTATAGAAAAAACGTTCGTAGTTTTTTAATTAATTAAATAACTGTAATTGAAGTGGATTTTTAATAAATGAATCCAAAACTTAAATATTTAAAATTGATAAATACACATAGTAAAATTCATTATTGTAAAATAAACATAGAAACTCATGGTTTTCAGTTGAATAATTAGAACAACCCCAATCTGTCTTAAATTGTTATAAAATATACCTATTCAATATGAATAAATATATAATCATATTGTTGCATCGTACATAGGTACAAAACATCGAACGTCAATGTTTTAAAAATGTTGGGTTCGATGAGCATCCTTAGTATGCTCCACTAAGATAGACAGGGCTGCCCTAGCAAATGTGGTGACCTGGACAGACCTCGTTTCAATTACTTTCTAGAGGAATCCAACTATCAAAAGTAGAGTGAGGACAACTCTAAATAACTTCTAGAGACACCTAGTTTCAAAAAAATGTCCAGGCGGGACAATTCTAAATAGCTTATAGAGGCATTACATTTTTTTTAAAAGGTGGAGGTTCCATGGATCTCCCTTTGACCTGAGGGACCAAGTAACTCAAAAAACTTTATTTTTGCCAACTGCTCCCATACACACCGTCAGTGGCAACTACATCTTATTCTTTCCACTATTACCGTGACAGGATGACGAGGGTGAACAGAACCAAACCTGGCAATTAGCACATAATAAATCAGAATGAAGATGTTGAAGTTTATGAGCCTGTTTCACCCCACGGATAGCACATACAGTAGCCCCATGGATTCTTTGGTGCTGACTGACAGTTCACAGCTGACTTCTGACAGTCAACATTTAGGTATATACCTAAATTTTTACTGTCAGAAGTGACATCTGCTAAACACATGTGTTTTGCAGATCATATGGTTCGGCGTATGGATACATAATTTGGTCTGATAGCTTTTCAAAGCCGTCAGCTGTCAGTCAGCACCAAAGAAGCCACGGGGCTACTGTAGCTTAGGTAAATAATACAGCTCAACCAGGCGTCGCATTCTTCTGCGATTTTCTGTAGTTTCAATTTGAAGTCAGTGGAATTGAGAACATTGAAACACTTTTACCATATTAAAAATAATAAATAAAATATCATTATTTTGAAATTAAAAATAAAAGCAAAACCTGTTCGTAATCCCAATTTCACCGTTGTCAAATGAACAATGAAAAGACGCGCGGCGCTCTTGAATAAGGTTTCTGGTTGGAGCGTAGCATAATCGTGGACCTTATGAAATCCCGTCCGATTAACCGGGACACGATAGTATTATCCTCGAACCAGAAAACGTATAGAAATGCGGTTTACTGCATTCTTCACTTGACAATAGCGAAATAATGTGATCAATTTAGTGATTTATTCATTTAAAAATAATTAAATTTGAATTTTACTAGACCTACTTGGAAAACTGAGATTAACTGTCGGAGGGCTCGTTGCGCTGACCACATGACACCCTCTATTCGCAAATGTTGCCGGTGGCGGCCGCTCGGTCGGTACAGCTCAATCTCGGGCTCAAGCCATGGAGATGTATATATATATATAAAATAAATCATTTATATATAAATATATATATAATTTATTTTTTAGCACCACGCCTTACTACCCGTTCTATTTATACGCTTATGTACTAATTACGCTAGTGGTTTTAGGGATGAGGAATGTAATATATCAGCATTTGCGTGGAGGGAGAGTGAAAAACCATTTTGTAAAAACCATCCTCATTATACCCGACCGAGATTTGAACCTCGATCTCCCCGTCATCGGCAGTCTATTCTACTGCAAGATTAGCGCATTAGACCACACGGCCACCGAAGCGGGCTATAATTATAATTTATATATATGAACATATTTTAACCTACAAAAATATTTCAAAATATGTTTAATGGTCTCAACTCCAGTATCTTGTAATAGAAAATACAGAAAGGAAATGCCCCAGCATTCGTTAAACTATAAGATGTGAAACTATACTGGGACTCCCCGGGTGAGAGTCAGGAGTGATAACCACGGTACTAAGTAAGACGCCTCTGAGCCCCGGGGCTGAGCTAGGAGTGCCCACTGTTCCCAGATCCAATCAAACATAACAATCCCAGACTGTACTAGGAGTTAAGGTAGTCCCTGTTAATACGGGAGTCCTCTTGGTTGAAGGGCAAGACTACCTCTATATAAGAGACCAGGAGGAGTTGGGTCCAGTGTGTCAGTCCATCGTCCATCAGCAACAGCGGCTCTTCTCTCAACATGGCTGGCGTAATTCTACTGACAGTGGCTCTCGCGGCCATCTCCCTAGTCCAAGGAGGGTCGTTCCTCAAGTGTCCCATGACTCTTGGGAGAATACCCTACGACCAGGAGAAGGTAAGGACTCTGCTCATTGTAATAGCGGGGACTATTTTGAATGTTACTTTCTACATTGTTGTATTCAGGCAATTGTATTCACAGGGCCATCTCACGAGGGACATTTCTCTACAAAGTTCTTCTTTACATTGTTGTATTCAGGTAATTGTATTCACAGGGCCACCTCACGGGGGACATTTCTCTACTAAGTTCCTCTTTACATTGTTGTATTCTCGTCGTATTCACGGGTCATCTCCCGAGGGACATTTCTCTACAAAGTTCTTCTTTACATTGTTGTATTCAGGTAATTGTATTTACAGGTACATTTCTCTACAAAGTTCCGCTTTACATTGTTGTATTCTCGTCGTATTCACGGGTCATCTCACGAGGGACATTTCTCTACAAAGTTCTTCTTTACATTGTTGTATTCAGGTCATTGTATTTACGGGTCATCTCACGGAGGACATTTCTCTACAACGTTCTTCTAAACATTGTTGGATTAAAGTCAATTGTATAGTCAGGTTATGTTACTGGAGACATTTCTCTACAACTTTCCTGTATACATTGTTGGCTTCAGATCATTGTATAAGTGGGTAATGTCTTGGGAAGCATTTTTAATCAATCTATTGTCTGAATTTTTAGATTAAGGTCAATGTTTCAACGGGTCATATCTCATAAGCTATTTCTATCCAATACTCCTTTTTACATTGTTGGAGGAACAATTCTTGTTATTAATACTAGGATTCTATTGGAATTACATATTGGCTTAGTGATTAGAATTTTGTCAACTCTTTGACAGAATTGAACTTTTTTTTCCAACAGTGTAGGCCAGTGTTGGATGTGTGAAGTCGCCATGTTGTGCAGTACTTGGTAAATCACGGTTTAAGAACGAATATGTTTTGCTCATAGCTATTCTTCTGTTTTAGTAACGAATTCCATGACGTCACTTTATCAGAAATGCAAATTATTAGAACTTTGGGGATAATACAGAGACGGATTCTAATGAAATGGGGTGGATCTTATTTTTAACTTGATGCACTTTTTATTTTAACTAAATTGCGCGTGTCCCTTAAATAATGTGTTTGCTTATGACATACTATTTTGTACATAATTTTTAATGAAAAACTTTGATAAATTAAATAGTTCAACTGCACAACTGCACAAATGCACAAATGCATTGCAGTTTTTGATTCAAAATTACGAATTTGGGGGGGGGAGGGAAGTTGGAGGGGGTGTATACCCTCCGTTTACAATGAGAGCTAAAACTTTGCCCGTTCTCACTATGGCATAGATAGACGTAGTGTAATCCTCCAGGGTAAATGAAGTGTACATAATATAATTATTACATTATTGCCATCCTAGTTTTTGGCTATTTTAATTGGTTTCTTCTAAATGTACCAAGTAATATGGGGATTTATTTGCCTCACAGTGATAAAACGATATAGTTGAAAATGCTTTATTTATATTGGTGTATGAGAATATGCAGAACTGGTCAATAATTTGAATCAAATTGTACTGCTTGTAGGTTGGTCGATTCTGTTTTATCAAAACGATTTTCGCTATATTCTATTCGTATGCGTATACAAATTAGCAAATTTAAATAATTTTTATTTAAAAAGTTACTAAACTATTGCCGAATTTATTTCTTCTGCAAGCTTCAACCCCAGGAATTATATAAAGCGTCTATTTTTGGGAAGAAATTTTACGACCAAATTCAGCAGAAGGGAACATAAATATAAATCACTTGAGCAAAACTTCTTCACGTTTCTAGATGCAGTATTTTTCGAGACGTAGGTTATTCAGTGTTCCGAAAGAAATGTACATAATAACACACTAGCAGATAGTTCTACCCACTCAGCTGTCGAAGAGTTATCAACAATGCTACATGTAGATGCAGGCAGCATGTAATTCTCGTAGCAGTACCACAATAGCTATACTAATAATAATAATAGTGCAACTAGAATATATATATTTAGTCGCCATGTCTCACTACCCGTTCGGGTTATACACATATGTACTAATAACGCTAGTGCGTTGGGCATGAGGAAGGTTTAAATTAGATAAGGTGAGCCACAATTGCGTGGAGGGAGAGTGGAAAATCACGTAGGAAAAGCCAGCCTCAGTACATGCTAACAAGATTCGAACCTTGATTTGCCGGGCATCGGCAATCTAATCTAAGAGTGACAATTTAGAGATTTATACCATTCGATCACCGAAGCAGGAACTATAATATAGAGCAAAAAAATATGCATAGATTTAATCTTAAGACAAATCATAATAATTGATATTCAAAAGATATACCGCTATAGGCCTACACATTAAAATTATCTCTAAAATTCCTAATTGTAAATTACTGAAATGTTGGCTTGAATACATTCTTTCTTTCTTTCATCAGTAATTTTTATTTGGTTACCAATATACAGGAAACAAACTTAAAGTAAACATAAAAAGAAACAGTTACTCTCACCAACCCTTAAGGGTTCTCGGAAGCAGAAAATATAATTGTCAAAAATAAAATGTTTTTTTCAAAATTGTTTATCCCCATATGGGGTACATATCATCATGTAGTGGGGAAAATAAAAAAGTCCTCCCACGTGGCACATATGATCTAATTGATCTCTTTCTGATGGCGAATCACTTTGTAACACAAAACACCCCCGCCCCACTTGCACTTATCGCGGCCTACTGGCCGGCATCGCCCGCTATCTGACCACTCCCCCCAGTCTCACACGACTAGAAGGGGCGGTCACGAATCCCCCGCTTTGACTCCTCGGTCACCTGCCGTAGTCGACAAAGGGATTCACTACGCCGTCCCTTATTCGGCGGTAGGGTCGGGCAGGGGCGTCGTAATCGCCTATGCCCCGGACGATCTGGTTGGAGCTGGCCTGCGCCCGACTGAAGAATCGTTCCGCCAGACCGCGGATACGGCTGTCCAGGGACGGGAGGCCTGACATAGTCAGGAGAACGCGGTTCGGGATGCGGGGCGGGGCCCCGAGGATCAAGCGAAGGAACCGGTGGTATACAGATCGGAGATGATTATATCTGTATCTAGGTAGATAGGAAAAGACGGGAGCGGAGTAGAGAAGGATGGACAATAGCGACATTTCACTTAAAGCTCGTTACACCATTAAAAAGTTCTAGCTTGGAGATCAAAATTTTTTTACTTTGATAAATTTGGTATTCACACAATACCTTATTATGACTTTTCAAATCGTAAGCGTTTACCCAATGAAAAGCCAGGGCCGAGAAAATTAATAGTGGCAATCGTGCTCTGCTCTTGAATATTCAGATTACATGAAAATATGTCTGAAAGCAGTTTATTTTAGTAATAAAAACTCTATGGTGTGAACCCGCCGAGTGAGCGGCCGCCGTCGTTAGCGTCGATAGTGCCAACATTTGCGAATATAGGTTGTCATATGGTCAGCACAACGAGCCCTCTGGACGTTAATCTCAGTTTTATAAACCGAAGCTGCTAATTCCCTAGTCAAGTAGTTCCTCATTTGTCTAGACCCACTACTTCTCAGATGAATTGTGGAAGCACCGGGGATCGAACCCTGAACCTGTGGATCTGTAGCCAGGCACTTTGACCACTAGACCACATAGTAATAGTATACTATAAACACCCACAGTTAAATATTTCTTCAGTTCTTCCTGATTGGATGGACAACTTTTTTTTATTGTACGTTTATAACATTTCTGCTTTGTAAAGACGTCACAACTTTATAATATTGAGGTAGACGTGACAATTTTATTGTGTCTGATCTGTGATCTCATTGTTTGCCATGCTTGGAGTTCTTAAAGTCGCGCGTTCGAGTAAAATATTTATTATTCCAAGCTAAAGTTATTTGATTGTTCAACCAGGCTTACTATTCCAACCTGGGGTACGCTAATCAAGGCTGTTTTAAGACCTTCGTAGGCCCTAGGCACTTTTATTTCTAGAGGTCTGTGTGTCCAACATTTTTTACTCATTTTTATTCTAATTTCATTCTTTGCACGCACAAAAAACAAGATGTATGAATCTTGAAGATAATCGCAAATTGTAATGCACAGTGAACGCCTCTGTACCCCTAATCACACAAAATCCTGGGTTCGAGATACGTGCAATGCAACTACGGATAAAGTTGTGTGCATAAACACATAGCCCTGTTAGACTACTGTGTCTGTTACTGTATCAGTGAGGCTGTTGAGAAACATAGAGCAACTACTGTGTCTGTTACTGTATCAGTGAGGACTGTTGAGAAACATAGAGCAACTACTGTGTCTGTTACTGTATCAGTGAGGCTGTTGAGAAACATAGAGCAACTACTGTGTCTGTTACTGTATCAGTGAGGCTGTTGAGAAACATAGAGCAACTACTTAAATTATTGTTTTTGTCATTCAAATAATAAAATAGATATTTTAATATAAAATTTGCTGTTTTTTTAAATTAGTTTGTGATTTTTAAATTTTTTTTTTTCAAGTGAAATATTGTAGACCTTAAAAGATTTGTAGGCCATAGGCACTGTGCCTAGTCGGACAAATCCAATTTAGGATTGGCCACACAAGAGAGCCGGACGTAATGACATGCGATCTGAAACCACAATTTCTTTCTCTCATTCTTTTTCCTTTATATGATTCTTATATATAGCTTATATATAGCTTATATATAGCTTATATATAGCTTATATATAGCTTATATATATCTTATATATAGCTTATATATAGCTTATATATAGCTTAATTCTCCTTCTTATCAAATAAAACTTATTATTTAAATACATTATTCTGGTTGTAACTTATTTTATTTATTTTAGATGTACAGTACATTCGTTTAAATAATGTGTACACTAACAACTTTGGAGGTACAAAGTTGAAGAGAAATTACTGTATATTTGGGGGTAAGCGAACAAAAAATGTTGAATACCACTGAGCTAGAGCATACCCGAGTATTTTGTACTAAAATCAAATGATCAAAATGTGAAGAACTTTAGACGAATGTTCAAAGCGTCACTAGCATTACTTTAATGTGTTCATACGTTGGACCATTTATTTTGTAGCTGTAACTTTTGACAGATTCTTTGACAAATGTATGATAAGTAAGTCTTATGTAATCAATTTATTCTTCTTCAGCATCTAAGTGTCCTGTTGTCACAACTGGACCTAAAAACCCCTATTTTGTTGTAACAGCTGGCCCAAATATTCCCCTATCCTGTTGTCACAGCTGGCCCGAATATTCCCCTATCCTGTTGTCACAGCTGGCCCGAATACTCCCCAATCCTGTTGTCACAGCTGGCCCGAATACTCTTAAAAATTCTGTTACATGCCTTACCTAACTAAGCTATGTGTGACGCCCTATATACAGGTTATCTGTCATTTATTTTTATGCCTTACATAATGTAATCTGGAATTGTGATAGGCTTAGAAATAAATAAAATCTCTTAACATTGAAACAATTTAGTAGCTTCAACATTATCATTATCATTATTATTTGATTAGCCTTGAAATTATTTGTCAGATATGTGAATTGTAAAACATTTGATTTAACTTATTAATGATGAAAGTGTTTTAATAAGTTGTAACCGTCATCTGCCTTAAGCTATATTACAATACTGTTTCTCATTATGAATCCAAGTTGAAGGGCGATATATTTATTATAAATACATCTTACTCTTCGTGTTTTCCTGAGCTAGCAAGTTTAGTTCCCAAATGATCGGTCCTGACACTACCTATATACTACTGTGATAGTCACTCCTGCCACTGACCCTATGATGACCACTCCTGCCACTGACCCTGTGATAGCAACTCCTGCCACTGACCCTGTGATAGCAACTCCTGCCACTGACCCTGTGATAACAACTCCTGCCACTGACCCTGTGATAGCAACACCTACCACTGACCCTGTGATAACAACTCCTGCCACTGACCCTGTGATAGCAACTCCTGCCACTGACCCTGTGATAACAACTCCTAACACTGACCCTGACCGTGTTTCAGATGAATGGCGATTGGCACCTCATCTCAGGTACACCCCTCATGGGAGAGAAGCTGATGACCAAGTGTGGCAAGTTCTCTCTATACCACGAGAAGAAGGACCTCACTGTGTCAACGAGTCTCAAGTTCGCCGGACTATCCGCTGAAGACAACCAACCTGCTGTGTTCGAGGCGATGGGACAGCCCATGTTCCCCAACAAGTCCGTCACCTACGGCGTCTGGAAGAAGGACGGATCTTCCCAATGGAGTGGTGAGCAGTCCACCTCTTTATATAACAGCATAGTCTGGGCTCACGGCACAAAAATTAGGAGCTAGGTTTGGTTCAGGGAAGACAAATTAGGACGTGTATAGTAGGTTTAGTTCAAGGTTAAAAGATTAGGAACCAAGCTTGGCTTACGGTTTAAAAGTTAGCAACCAAATTGCTCATCACTTGTGGCAACAAATCTAAATAATAATGATATTTATTTATTCAATTTATTAAGGAGTCAGAGAAAATTAAAGAGATGTCATGGCTCTCAATCTACGTAGAGTGTTATCACACGATAATGACCTGATTGAATTAATTATCTTGATTTGAGCAAAGGCCGTACGTTTTTGTCTAATTTTGAGGCTAGGTTAGTGGTTTGGCCATAGACGTACGACTCCTAAAACAGTCATAGAATGTGCATTAAGCATTACCAATATGGTATGCAATCCGCAATATTTTCATTATGTAAACAAATATTTGTTCAGCTCCTGCCAGTGAGATGCATAGATAATGTTTGTCCTTCCGTTGCAGAAGTTGCTAAGAAAGCGTGGTCTATTTAGTAATGATATTACCGTCAAAGCACCCGCTACAATGGCCGAATGATCAAAGATGTCACGCTCGTGTTAGACTAACCCACGGAAGACCGGTTCCCACCCTCCTTCCACGCAAATGCGGGTAGATTGCCTCTAATATGCTTAATTCCTCATCCCTACACCATTAGAGTAATTATCATATTATATGCGTATAACCTGAACATGTAGTGAGTGATACAATGATTAAAAAATGTCAAAATTAATGGTATGTATGAAATTATTTAGTAGCTTGAACGAAAAGACGAACACATTATGAATTAACTGTAAAGATAATTTGAGATATTCCAACGTGAAACAATTTAGGTGTTTAGTTGCAATCGCTGGGAGATTGTTTTTGTCTGTATCCACAGGCCTAAAGTAGCACTGTTGTGAGTTTGGATAGATAGCTGGAGGGAGTTATTCACAATAAGGTCATGTTATGCTCTGTTGTCCGTCGTGTTCTGGAGAGTCAATCTGTCGTCGTGTGTCGCGCTACACTAAACGCGTGCATAAAAGGCCCTAAGCCTCGACCAATCCGGGAATAAACGCCATAGCTGGACCCAATAAATTTACTACCTAGTGAATGGTAGCAAACCCAATTTCAAACTGGTACACGTTCGGCTTTTCAGGTAATCTATAACAGGAGAACTTTATGCTAGTGGACTAATCGCTACCGACTGAGCCAGACTGCGTTTTCTTCAACAGTAAAACAATAGCGATAGTGATATGTTGTTCTATTAAAAGTGAAGTGTTTAGTGGTAAGGTCTTTAAGTGTGCTGGTTTATTGCGATAGGTATAAACTTAGTGTGATAATTTGTGTCCTCAGGTATATACAAGCAGGCCATTGTCGCGACAGACTACGACACGTTTGCCGTGTTCGTGGCTTGCAGGCCCATCTTCAAGGAGGACACCAAGACTTTCGACCGCCACCTGATAGGTCACATCTGGGCCCGGGAGAGCACCCTCAAGCCTGATGTCATTGCTACCCTCAAGAGTATCTTAATTGGTTACGACGTTGACCCTGCAGACATCCATGACGTCGACCGTTCTAACTGCAGCTAGTTCTAGACAGCGTCCGTCAGAATCATGCCTGCTTTCTTAAATATTTTCAGTATTCAGGGCTGCCATTCACATTCACACGACCATTGTTGGTACTGCGCTATAGGTGAGCCTAGGTAGAAATATTATTTTGACATGTTTACACATTTCTCTACATATAAAGTTTAAATTTACATTTCATTTATAGTTTATCACATATGATAACACTGCGAGTATATAGTTTGGATAGTATCAATAATATGTATCATTGGTCATTTTAACATTCATAATTCATCATTGCCACGAGCAAGCATTGTATTCACTGCTATATTTATAAAATAAACCATTGTATTTAATATATTATGCTGTTAATTTATTATTGTCGTCATGTGCAACCCTATAAGTGTTTTTGGATCTACCATTCCTAGTACGGTAATGCCATTTCAAAACACCATCCCTTCATATTTATGTTTACTAATAGTTTTAGCAACTATATTTAAAACGATTTAAGGGGATAGCCACCATTATTTCAACGCTGCCCAATCGTGAACCAAGGTAGCCACGGTAGTAATCGGCAAGTACAGAAGTGTTTACTTTTATTAATTTCCTTGCGTTTTATGAAGTTGCATAGGTCACAAGAATAGTAAAAGCTTATACAATTCTCCTTATGCCGAGATCACTATAATCTTACCGTTCACTTAAGGGAAATCGTACATGTTATAAATTGTTTATAGGCCGAATTAATTTCCAAATTAGTAAATATGATAAAATGACCCCCTCCAAGAAACCCTTCCACTCCTAAGACAGTGAAATATATCTGCCTTGGCTCTCAAGAACTCACTTGGGAGCAAGTCTTCCCAGGGCTATAAAAACAAATAGCTACTTGAGTCCTTTTAGCACACTAGATAGGCACAAAATTATAAACTTCTGGGAGAGAGAAATTGCCGGTCGGAAAGTGAGGGGAGGAGAAAGAGCAAGAAGATTCATCCTTGACCCTACAGGTCAGATCCACAATTTGTGTTGTAGAAACTAGACAAACAGATCGGTAGGCACGGGTTTAAATCTCAGCTGGGAACACTTAGCGTGTATATTATCCTTATTGCTTTGAAAGCTATAAAGACTGATAATATAGCTTAAATTAATAAGCCGTACATAACTTGACCCACCAAATGAATTCATAAATGAAAATATAGAAACTACTTTATTTGTAAAGTTAATTTATTACAAGTTTCTGTGACATATAAATATACGATAGTAAAAACTGTTTATGAAATTTATCTTTAGAATAACATACTTGTTAACCGTATCGGTGAGCACGCGGAATAAACGTCAAGATCGCTTTGTCCTGTTTCATGGTGATGGAAGGCTTGGGCTCGAACTCCAGCTGGGTGTTTTGTAGGTGATTTTACTAAATGGCTTCCCATTCTCCCTTGTATGCTGATCAGGGTAGATTTCCACTTTTCCCGAACGAGTAGTAGTACAAGGTTCTGTAAAGGTTCGAACTAAATAATCACCAACTGTAATAGTCCCAGTCTGTGTATTACCATTAATGTAAGGGCACTGGAGGTTAAGTTCACCAACTTGTCAGGGCACGAGGTTAAGTTCACCAACTTGTCAGGGCACGAGGTTAAGTTCACCAACTTGTCAGGGCACGAGGTTAAGTTCACCAACTTGTCAGGGCACGAGGTTAAGTTCACCAACTTGTCAGGGCACAAGGTTAAGTTCACCAACTTGTCAGGGCACGAGGTTAAGTTCACCAACTTGTCAGGGCACGAGGTTAAATTCACCAACTTGTCAGGGCACGAGGTTAAGTTCACCAACTTGTCAAGTCACGAGGTTAAGTTCACCAACTTGTCAGGGGACGAGGTTAAGTTCACCAACTTGTCAAGGCACGAGGTTAAGTTCACCAACTTGTCAGGGCACGATGTTAAGTTCACCAACTTGTCAAGGCACGAGGTTAAGTTCACCAACTTGTCAGGGCACGAGGTTAAGTTCACCAACTTGTCAGGGCACGAGGTTAAGTTCACCAAACTGTCAAGGCACGCAGTCTTGATGGTCACCAAGATGTGAAGGCCGGACTTCTACTTTCACGTTGTTATATAAAAACATGGCATCTGATACACCAAGATGTCAGCAGGATTACTACGAGTGTGTATGGCAAGGTCAGGATAGTATAATTATGGATTCCGAATGATTAATAATATTGTTGGGTTTATTAAGATGAAAGTTAATTCATATACACAGTATTGGTTTCATCCACCCTCAGTCACCAAGACACACATGGCCATAGCTTAAGACACTTTTTAGTACACTTTGCAATTGCCAGTTTCTAACTTTCTTTCTAACCACTGTCTTAACCATTGTCTAACCACTTTCTTAACAATTATTGTACACATGGCGCTCAAGGTGTGCAATCGCAAACGCTCAGAATCAACTGCCCAGAGTTCTGCTCTAGGCAGTGTTGCCAAGTCTATAGCCTCTAGCGATAGTGCATGGACCTGAGATAGATTGTATTTTCACTGGTAGGATACTACTTCTACATTATATTCATAAGCCCTGCGATTTTCATAAAAAAAAAAGTTAAAGTAAAATTTGTTACTAGATAGCAGGGCCACAGGATATTACTTTTAGAAAATATCCTAAAATTGGATTGTACACATGGTGAAATTATATCAAAAATAGTATCCAGATCGTACAGTTGGTAACACTGGCTCTAGGATAAACAAACTAGAATCTGTAAACCCTAGGAGATTCCAATGACGGCATCAAGTACCAATCAACGGGCTTACATCCGCGTCTTTGAATCACGCCATCTCTCTCCCTCTCAACAATACCAACATATTCCATTCTTTCTCAATTGGACTCAGCAATTAAGATGGGGTGCTAGTGAGCGCGAGCTTAGGGAAGTATTTTTGAAGTTTTTATAACATAAACATTTGTTGGCCAAAATAAATCAAATTTTTCTTCTATAGAAACATAGAGTTTAGTTTTCTGCACATGATAATCTCAACAGTTCTTGAATATCTGTCAAGGATGTTCTAAAATTTAATGACAACTTTTCCTCTTCATTTAAAAAGTTTGTCACCAAATGCCACTGTGCTCATGACAGATATTCAAGAACTCTTGAGATTAGAATGTGCAGAAAACTAAGCTCTATGAGTCTATAGAAGAAAAATTTGATTTATTTTGGCCAACAAATGTTTATGCTATAAAAACTGCAAAATTAATGCACTAAACTCGCGGTCACTAGCACCCAACCTTAAGGGCCTACGTGCGGATTTAAACAGGAAATGGCTCACATTTCAGACACATGACTCTACAATTACCATCTGACCGGTGATAGATGAACTTACAATAGATATCAAACTCTCTGAGGATAAATCACTAAGTTGAAAGCCTCACAGTTCAAACTATAAATTTGTTTATTTCTTCTAAATCAGGTATTCTCAGCCTTTCTAGGATCGCGGCACCCTTGTGAAGGGGATTAGAATCTCGTAACACACTTGTAAGAATTTTTGTAAGCGATTTGTTTTTCACTTTTTTTTTTCTTTTGTCAAAGTAGAATTTATCAGAGTAGTATATTAAACAAAAGTGTTTTAATTTTGTAATTATTTAAAATTAAAATAAACATTTTACTTATTCCTTATTGAGTTAATTTAAAGATATAAATAAAAAAATGAAATACATAAATAGAGCTATATAGTAAAGTAACTTAGGAAATCAATACACTACTGTAGCACACTAACCAACCACAATGTGAAATCATTAAAAATTAATAATATCTTGTGATCAATAGCTAAACAATTATTGTCTCACATTGTGTGCCGTGGCACGTACAACTCTACACTAGAAGACCAAACTTTATTCTGTTTCTTTATTTTCCTTATTCTGTAGTAGAATATTTTATTAATATTTCACCCCTCAAAATCTTGCGGAATCCCTGACCGATCTCGCGGCACCCCTAAGTGCTGCGGCACACCGGTTGAAAATCTCTGCTCTAATAATAAAAGCGTTCATTTTATTAACAATCCGACACATTAGCTCAGTCGGTACCGTGTCTGCCTACTGAGCTAAGGGTCCTGGGTTTAATTCCCGCTATGGCCGAAAAATTTATCAATGTTGATAAATTAATGGCCGGGGATTAGATGTTTGCCTGTCTTAGTATGAAGTTAGATTTTATGGTATATAAAGCTAAAACAGGCCTAGCAAGCCGGTAGTGGAAAATATAATGGCTTGGTAAAATTGACCCAAGCCACAGGCTGGAAACAGTAATGGATATAAAGTAAACTTTGTCAACACAATAATTTAATTAAAAGACTGCTATATCATATATTTCTTGCTGGCGCTCATTGCGGATGTTGCATTTTAAAACTCTCAAGAATCTTTATCGCTAGTGACAAATAAGTCGGGATTTGAATTCCGGCAGTAGCAAGGCGTGACCATTTTAAAAGTGTTACTAGATACCTATGCCTGTATAGGTGGTATCAGCACTATGCTATATGATTATTTCAATTATTTTATTTCATAATAAAAGTTGTAATGATACTGATTTGGACCCCTCTCATATATTTAAAAAGTCATGGATGAAGGTATTTTTCTTCAATAAATTGTATGTAAATTATCCTTTTAAGACTTCATCCATGGAGAATCACGCGCTTTTCAGAAATATTGTCGAAGGATTGCACCATTAAAACTTATTTTTTATTTAAAATTAAACTCCGTAGTATTTACCAAACAAGCAAGAGACGTTAGTTCCCTGTACCCAATAGGAAGCTAGCTTTCAAGACACCTGTCGCAGGGACGCTTTCGATTGGTAGGTTTTGACACTGGTCACGAGAGGTCCAAGGGGCAAGGGGTATGTCATATATAAGCTGTATGTGCGTATGAACACACAGAGTGCCGGCGACATGTACCTAGAGAACGTGTAAATCACGACAGTACATAATTTGTATTTCAAGTAAAAGTGTATAAGAAGATAAAATCACTCCAATAAATAGTGTGCAACATTAAACAGTTGTATTTATTCAAGTAAAATATTGTAATAATTGACGCTCGATCACGGGGCTGTAAATACCAATTATCTCACAAACAATCCGTAGCACTTCAATTGGCTCCCAATCGCGGGGCAATTATATCTCAATAAATTCATATAATTTCATACTTTTTTAAATTACGTCTCTGGACTTAAAGTTAAAATAGGAGATGCTTTTAATAAATACTTTCCCCTTTGAATATAATTAATCATAAACATCTACACAGTCATTTTATTAAAATTTAATTAATCAAATTTTTCTAAAACAAGGGCTACTAATTTTTAAATTTCTGCCCTCTGCGTGCGATAGATCACGCAATGCTCATGACAGACAAACAAAGAAACTCTTCATATTATTATTATTATTATTATTATTATTATTATTATTATTATTATTATTATTATATTGCTACTGCTTTTAACCACTCTTTAGTTATTTGTTATTATTGCTATTTTTTATTCTTATAATTATTAATTACTATTTTTTTCGTAACTATTTAACAGTATATAAAATTATTTATCTCTTATTGTTTATCTTATTTTCTCGTGTAAATATATATAATTGTAAGGTACTTGTGTACTTTTCAGTGCTGGCCTGTTATAGGTCTTACGACTGTTGGCCAGCACTATAATAAAGGAAATTGAAATGGAATTGAAATTATTATTATTATTATTATTATTATAAAGTAAATTGAAATTGAAATTATTATATGGTAGGGATGCTTGAGTAAAACATTCATTGATCAGCCATAAAAGGAAATACATTGCCATGTTGTGGAGAACGCATCACAAATACAGTTTTAACAATATGTGCCCACCCTGGCCACGCCACTGCAACGCGCAGACCTTTGCGCTTCTTGTGATAACAATATTGTGGTTAGAAGGTTCATCATTAACTTAGCATATGTAGGCTACTCACTGAAAGCAATCATTTGAAATGTAGCGTTTCCTGATTCTGTAATAACTTGAATCAATATCAGATATTTTACTATGCTGCTTGGTTACCACGATAGTAGCTCTATAAGCAAATGATGGCACAGTTTATCTTAGTTGCCATATTCATCCTACCCACTCAGACCCACACTGATGCTCACATAATCAAAGGAATCAGATTTGTAACAGACTGGATTACCGGTGACGGGGAAGTCAAGGTTAAAATCTGTCAGGTGTGGTAGGGGGTAGTTTTCTCACCCTTTCTTCACGCTAATATTCCTTGGTAGCCAACAATAAATAACACGCCGTTGGTCACACAATCTAAATGTCAACCTCACTTAGTCTGATTTGCCGATGATGGGGAGGCAAGGCCTCAAATCTCAGTCGGATCTACTTAGAATGTATTTTCCTAAATAGTTACCCACCTTCTTGCTTTACGCCTATCAGCTCGCGTGCTGACCGGGAAGTCCCTTGTGTCTGACGCTTCCCATATACATAGGGTCAATCACAGACGCTTAATCGGATGTGCTGATTGGCTAGCTGTTCGCGCCAAACCTTCCCTTTCCACTGTGAGGCCACACGTGCAAGCCACAGGTGCACCTCACAGCTTCCGGGTACCGATAAGATTAAATAGAACGATGCTAGAAAGTGAAAAGTAAAAGTAATACATTTAGATGAAGCTAAGATTCCCACAAAGACTTTACGAAAATGAATAATACTAGATTTAAAAGTTAAAGGCCGAAAAATGAAGTTAATGAATTGAAATTTAAAACATATATTATTGCTTACAACTTTGGTTAAGATTTAGACAACTTATAATTAATATTAAACCCCACACATAAATATGATTAAAACATTTGATTCTAACATAGAGCTTAAATTAGGCCTAGACAAATGGAAAACAATGATGTATTATAAATTTAGTACTTCAGTATGATCATATTAACACGTAAACAATGGCAAACTAATTTAATTATGTAAAAGAATTGCTCTAGATCCCTGACCACTTTACACTTGCTTTACGCAAATGCGGGTATATTTTCTCAAAATTCTCCTCTCCTTATCCCCATGGAAAATGATGATAAAACAAAGTAAAAAAAACTACCCTTTTAAATTGATTTAAAACCCCTTAGGTGACCGCATGGTCTAAGGCGCTACTCTTGCAATAGACTACACTACCGAAGGTGGGGGGGGGAGATCAGGGTTTGATCTCGGTTGGGTGTACTGGGAGGGGGGGGGGGGCGTTCCTAAATGGCTTTAGACTCTCCCTCCAAGTAAATGAGCGAATACTTTCTCTCAATTCAACTGGTACTGTTCATCGGTGTATAGCCCAAACGGGTAGTAAGACGCAGTACTAAAAATACTGATTCGATAGGTTTAATATACTATATTGTATGTACCAAATAAACATAAAAAAAAGCCTCGTCATTCAGGTAGCACATAAAGATACAACATCCATCGTAAGCGATTCAGATAACAGATCAACCGAAACAAGCACAAGCCAATATCAAATAAATTTCAAGAATGGTCATCTTTCGATAAGCCGTTATCAAGTTTTATGTACTACCTTTGCTGATAAAAGCATTTGAGCCACACTTGGGCGATTAAAACGGCCAGCTTGATGAGTGAGTTTATTCATATGAACACGTCATAAATGTATTACTCTGTCAATAGGGGTCGCTAGTGTTTACTGGTTTGTAGACCGTGCAATACCAACTGTACTAATGCACCATTAGGTGGTTTTATATTTTGTTGGACTCACCATAGAGAAATGTGATGTTCTTAGACGGCCATGTCTTAACCTAGTCCGTGGAAATAATATTCTCGCATCATCCTCTATGAAAAGAACGGATTAAAGTTAGTTTTTATTGGTTACGGTTGTTGTTGTTGTTGTGGTTCGTGCAATTATTGGTACTAGAGGAGACCTAGCTTCTGTCACAACAAAGAAAAACACCCACAAGAACTACTTCGAATATCATATTAAAGTAAGTACTAAGTGAACAGTAGATTGATTGGTATTCGTCATCAAATCAGGAGCAGTAGTTGGTTTCTTGTCTCGGTTCAGCTTAGATATGTTCATTTGGAGGCATGTTACTGTCAGCAATCACTAAATCTATGAATATGTCTTTGAGGTAGAACTAGATTTAGGTTATAATAGGGCTAATGATATGTTTAGGGCTATCGAATGTAATTACCAAAATGTGAGGGCTATATAATGACTTAGAAAAGGACATGTCACTAAATATTCTATGAAACCTTATTAAGACAAAACCAACCATCAAAACGTATTAAAGTTTACCTTCAGGGACTGGCGCTAAAAAAATAACATGAGGACTGGCGCCATCGAATTTTTGCAGCATCCTATAATGTTCTAAAGAATAATAAAAAACGGTAACTTTAATACTTAGGGCCTATTATTATTGAAGCAATATTATTAAATAAATATTTGAATAATATTGTATTTTTGTAAAATAATTTTCAAAAAAATTACAATAATGTTAAACTGTTACAAAATATCACTTATTATTAGAAAAAAAAAGTATGTGTTAATTTGATACATTCAAATCTACATTACCTGAAACTTTGTAACCTAATCTACAAAATACCTAACAATCATAAATTAAAAGTTTCAATTAGGACGTATTTCTAACAGATAAAAATAACAAACAAGATTATTTCACAAAGTTACTTACATTTTTGTTGAATAGAATACTCTTCTTCCTAGAGTTCCTTCCTTGAGTTCGTATTCTCATGTATAATAGCGACCGCATGTGAATAACAACAACAGCAAACTAAAGCCACGTGATAGAACTTTCAGACACGTGATAGAACTTGCACGAATGTAAACATACGGCGGCAATGAGCCAGACGTATGACATCACGACTGGCACCGTTGCTTATTCTCAACATTCCTGCATGGCGCGGTTAAAACTCCCGTAGTTCAGAAAATAAACATTTGATTGAATGTTTGATTACATTATGCTGCACAGCAGGAACTAATTGAAGAATAGTTAGAGTGGATCCGACCTAATTACCCTTAATTAAAAAAAATACAGACTTCGGTTAAAATTGTTACTTTTTAAAACATTAAAAAGAAATTTGTTTCTTATTGAGTTTACATGATTAGTTTCTATGGTTAAAGTTATCTCATGTTTAAACAATAAAACATAGAATTGCAATTAGTTTTTAATGATGTTAGTTCTTTAATTAATATTTGAAACAATTGTAGCTTTTGCTGGTTAATGGAATAGAAACGGTTAGGTTTAAAAATATAATGTAAAATACTCAAATATTAAATTGTGATGAGACGACCTGTATGATTGAAATATATCTTGGTACAACTTGCTTTCTTAAATTTTGAATTTTGTTGGTAAATATCTCATTTTTAATTTCATCTTCAGTCTAAATAAGTAGTTATCAAAGTGGCTACAGCGAAAATTTGGAGGCATTTATTGATTTAAAGTTTTTTGTTGGTTTTTTAGAACTGCGTCTTTTCTGGGTTGTTTTTTTTAGCACCGCGTATTACTATCCGTTTGGGCTATACGCCCATGCTATAATTAATCTAATAAGTTAGGGACTAAATTCCACCTTCTTTGTCCCTAACCCATTAGAGTAATTAGTACGTAAGCGTATAGCCCGAATGGGTAGTAAGACGTAATGCTAAAAAGATATAGTCATAATATGGCTTTCCTTCCCTCCTTGTATTTCCCTAGAGGCCTTTGTGCATTAGGTTACATGTGTGATGAGATCTTACTAGCTTATTAAATACTATGGTGGAGGCGGGGGGGGGAGTAGTTTTAATCTACGAAACAATCCTGATGAGGCCAACAAAATCTGGACATTTGACAACCCTAACCTTGGTTTGAATTCTAACAACCTAAGTTATTGCTTTTGACTTTGATGTTCGCTAGAAGTGCAGGCAGGGTAACTTTCATAGAGGTCGTTTTCAAGCACCTCTTTGACACGCCCCACTCATTACATGTGAACTTTCTAGTTCCGGTGATCAAACATCAAAGCCAAAAAGCGCTAGTATCTTAGCACGAGCGCAATTCAAATACTGTAAAGAAGTTTGATACTACCTTTTCATTTTATGGTTTTAGGTAATATGAGAAAATAATTGAGATTAAAAAAAAGGAACTTATTAGTCAAATACATATCAACTATAGTAAATTGATTGCTCACGAATATTGAAGCATTTTAATTTTCTTGGTTATGCAATATATGTTTTTGGGATCAAATTTACCTCTGTATATTGTGTGTGTGTGTGGGGGGGGGGGGGGGG
>CABFWB010002017.1:25582-44026 GCA_902151455.1 Timema bartmani
CCTAGGCCTCCTGTGAAGAATAAATACCACCAGTGTAGCCTAGGCCTCCTGTGAAGAATAAATACCACCAGTGTAGCCTAGGCCTCCTGTGAAGAATAAATACCACCAGTGTAAGTAAGTAGGTTTGTGGCTATAAAAAAAGTTAAATAGTCGGGAGATGGCGAATACGTTGATTTGTTTTTATGGAGAAACGGGCACACATAGCTTAGGTACAAACTTTCTCATCTTATTTAAGCAGTTAAGGATATACAATTCATTAACAATAGAATGGGTAGCAAGGAGGTATCAATGTACATTGTCCTACAGAAGACAAAGCTAATCTAGTAAAGGATTGTTTGTATGAGGAGCTAGAACAATTGTTTGACTGGGTCCTATCTTATCACATGAAAATGTTGAGCGGTGAATTTAATGCAAGGGGGCGTATCAAGTATTACGTACGCACTTTATGGGGGAGGAGGGGGTTTTAGCTTTGCTAATTTTTGCTGACAAGGGGGGAGGGGGGTCAGAACAATGCTTACGTAAGACATAGAAAGATGGGCAAAATCTGGGGGAGGTTGCATCGCAAGCCGCTTGGACTTGGGGCAACAATGAAGATGCTGAGTGGCTAAACGAGGCAGAAGTAGCCAAAGCCCCCCCAAATAGAAACATAATAATTGAAAGTGTTGAGACGTGGATTCAAAGACCTTGGTCATAGGATTAAATGGAATATATGTTTTTTATTCACTAATACCTTTTCATAACTTCAATTAATAGTAAATTAAAATTTTAAACTTTTATAATGTTATAACTTATTTTAATTTTATCTATTCAATAAATTTAAACTCATTTTATACCAGTGTTAAACCTAATAGTCAATTATTTCGCAATAATAATTTACACCTCTATGTTAATAATTACCAGCAATTTATAAATTGCATGCATTTTTTTTTATCATCGCGTCTTACTACCCGTTTAGGTCATAGGCAAAATTACATAAAAAAATAATGGTTAAATTCCTGTGAACAAATTAAAAAAATTGACTAATATTACGTAAGTAAGCGGGGAAAATGGGGGGGTCAAGCTATTCCTTATTTTTGCTTACAAGAGGGAAGAGGGGTAAAAAAAGTCCAAAAATGTGCTAACGTTATACTTGAGCGCACCCTAAGCTATACAGCAACAACCAGATTCACTAAAGACCCGCTTCGGTGGCCGCAAGTATACTAGATTGCCGATAACAGGGAGATCGAGGTTATAATCTCGGTCGGTTGTAATGAGGATGATTTAGAAAAATTCCACCCTCCCTTCACAATTCCTATAAATAACATTCTTCATCATAAAACCACTAGCGTAATACGTGCAGTAAGAACGGGCAGTAAGAACGGGCAGTAAGACACAACGTTAAAAAAAAATTATTTAAAAAATCACTTAACACAAATATACCATCAGCAGTGTCTTTTACCTAGTGGTGTAAGTGCGTCTAAAGAGGATTGGTGAAACCAGCTGAGCTATACACAAATTATTTGAACGTTGGAATGAACTGTTTAACAGCTGAGTTTGAACTGTAGTATAAAATATTTCAGAGTAGGCCTACAGCAAATGTGAAAGCTAAGATATCCATTGGGGGAGACATTTTATTGCCAAAAAATGCAATTGATACCTTGAACATTTATGACAACAGTTTTTTTTAAAACCAAATGTGCATGTTCTTTTATCAAAACTTACTTGAGGAACATAATATGAGAGGAGAGACCAGGTTTACTTAGACATCTTTGGCTTTACTATACTATTGTTAATGCTATTTGTAATTATTATGGTACAGTCTGGAATAAAAATAGTAATATTGTAGTAATAGTTTTACAATAAAACTCAAGATGTCATAGTTTCCAAATTTGTATTTGGTGTGTTCGTAATTCCTTGTCCCCCTACAGTCCGTTTAAAAAGATGCGTGTGAGGATACAGCTTAAAATGCTGCCCTATGACCCTTTTTATAAGTAACTCCTCCCTCAAGCAGAGTTTCAAATAGCCCACCCCCATACCCTCCAAACCATAATCCTGGGTGCGCCATTAGTAGGGAGGGTAATCACCCTCATGTTGATCCGACAATGCAATAAAGTAAACTAAAATGGCTCTTAGGAAAACATAATGGGTATAGAACTGTTGGTGATTAGGTCATAGCTGTATTGGGGTTTCCAGAATAATATCAGCTACCAAACTATTCCTTGATGTATATAAAGTGATAAAATACTGGTTTCTAATCATTATTATTGTTGTGCTTGTGTTTTTATAATGATTATATCTATAAAACAATTCATTAATCTATACAAACTGAGAAGATTCTGGTTTTTAATATTTAATATAAAGATTGAGTCATTGTTTTGATTGTGTTTTCAGAATGTTGAGAGCAACAAACCGATTCCTTAGTGTATGTAAACTAAGAAAATACTTGTTTCTGGCATTTCTGCTGATGACTGGGACATTGTTGTACATTACACACACCTCTAAGTTTCTCAAGAGGCTAGTAGTAAATCCCGATTTCTATAATACTATGAGCCAAATGGCTGCTCAGTACCAGGCTTCCATAATTGGTACGTATTTACTCTACAAGAAGAGGTTTTTTTCTCTTTATTGGTATGGAAAGCCGTAGTCAAGAGACATTCCCAATTATTTTTTTACAGCGAAGAATCCATTCTTGTTACCGGGCTCAAGTTGCAAGATCCCAAATATGAACCCTTTCGAACCTTCCCTGTTGGACCTGATGTCACCCCCTGTGACGGTTCAATGTTCCAACAAGTCACCCTTGACCCATGTGCAGCCCTTGGACGATTCCAGGGCTCAGTTCCAGTTGATAGTAGATAAAAGTACTCCAGTAGTACAACAGTATACGTCGGATCGTAACAGTCTGAGGTGTTGCTACTCTGTCATTACGAGGATCACAACCCCGCCTGGAGAACAGCATGACTACAAGGCTGACAACAGATACAAGTAAATGAATGAACATACATCTTAAATAACTATTCAAGAAAATCGCTGTTCCTTTCGTTGTAAATTTAGTTTGATATCTCAACTGACAAAAGTTAATAGCTAAGAATATAATTCTGTTTTTATAACAGTTGATAGCATGAAATAGCAATTTTAAAGGATCCCCGAAAAATTTCGTGGAATAGAGAGAGGAGCATTGACCTGGAAAACTTGGGTGGTTAAACGTTCCTTTCTCAGCGTAGATTGAGACTGTATCATAGTTAACAATATTCTAGAATATATATAATCATATTGTTCATTTTCTCGACAGGGTTCATGACTGCCAAGATATTAAAGACCAGGCGTTTCTGGATATAGACACAGAGTTCTTGTTTGTTCACTGCCATGTTTTAAAGTTGTTTGTGCTCCGCATTGAAGTGTATAAAATGTTGCACGCAATTGTTCCTGTGAAAGCATCTGTGAAAGAAAAAATCGAGCAGGAAAAAAACGCTGAAGGTGAGTACTTTTACAAAATAAGATGGCGGTGTGTAAGAAAAGGTTGGCGGAAGAAAATATTTAACATACAGAGTTACAAATATGTCATAATTCATATAAGTTCAACTGGTGAACTTAAATGTACCATTTATATATGTACTATAATTATAAGAAAATAATATAAGTATTGATATAGTTTAATTTATGCCTGATTAGCTCTCTATTTTTTTTCCTTTTCAGGTTTGAAAGACAAAATCAAGCCACAGTCAGCCCATTTAAATGTTCTGATCTTAGGTATTGATTCAATATCTCGAATGAATTTCATAAAGTCGATGCCTAAAACATACAAATACCTCAAAATAAATGATTGGTTTGAGCTGACTGGTTATAATAAAGTTGGTGAAAACACTTTCCCAAATGTGATGGCTTTGATGACGGGTCATCGTGTCAATTCGCATTTCCCATCCAAGCTTGACGATTTCCCACTTCTATGGAAGGACTACCATCGAGAAGGATATGTGACTGCAATCATGGAAGATGAACCATATTTCAGTACCTTCAACTTTGAAAAGATTGGGTTTGTGCAGCAACCCGCTGACTACTATCCCAGACCTTCGATGATATTTGGTTACCATAAACTTGCATCTAAGAAAAGGGATTCTGCTTTCACTTGTTTTGAAAGTTTAGCAATAACAGACTATGTTTTAGACTATAGTAAGGATTTTGTTAGTGCATTCAGGAGAAATAAATTTTTTGGGTTATTTTGGCTTAATAATTTCAGCCACAACAATTACAACACGATTGCAGACTATGATAACACATTTAAACTGTATTTAAAAGAGCTGGCCAACATAGGTACAATGAATTCCACCATTATTATATTTCTCAGTGATCATGGCTATAGGTTTGATTCATTCTTGGAATATCCCTTAGGGCGTTTACAAAATAAGTTGCCGTTCATTTTTATATGGCTTCCAAAATGGTTTAGAGAAATCCACTCAGACGCTTCGGACAACTTGAGAACTAATGAAATTCGGTTGACGTCTCCTTTTGACGTATACACAACTTTAAAAAACCTCATCCAAAAAGATGCTAAAATAGATAAAGTGTCAAAATATGAAACGTGTTCCTCGAGTGTGAACTTATTCAGTGAAGTGCCAATCAATAGATCCTGTGAGGATGCCTGCATTCCAGAAGAATTTTGCTCCTGCACAACGTATGAAACTGGCTCAACAGATGACAGAATAAGTCAATCTATGACACAATTTGTTCTGGAGAGTCTTAATAACATTGTGCAAAGCGCAAATGAGGATCTAATTACGAAGGGCTCCAACTCTAAATGTGCTTCACTAACATTATTCAAAGTTCATGCAATTAGCAAAAAGAAAGAAGAACAAAGTGAGAAAGCGCCTCAGTATTTACTCCATTTTGAAACTTTACCTGGTAATGGAATGTTTGAAGTGACAATTAGAGTACACGATGGATTGTCCAAATATGACATCGTTGGATACATTTTAAGAACCAGTAAGTATGGTAGTCAAAGTTGGTGTGTCGACAATGCAGTATTAAAGAATTATTGCTTTTGTTTATGATTATATCGAGAACCAACTAAAATATCACCATTTTTATTTATTACATTCACTGGAATAAATGATATAAATGTAAACCAACCTATTTATAATTGTTGCTAGCTTTTTTTATTGGTCAAAGACATCTTATTATTTAAATTACACAATAATAATTTATTATATTGCGTATCATCACTACAAATCTGACCATATTCAAGCTACAAGCTAGAATCTTCATAGAACGTCATAGTTCTGATATACTTCACCTTTAAATATTAAATAATATTAAACACAATGGTTTGTGTAGTTTTCAATTAATAGTGTTTCAATTAATTAGGATCGTGTACTCTACAGTGGACATACTATAATAAAATCTTGTGTATTACAAAAATTGCACTTTAAAGCATTATGAAAAGTAGTATTGATCTCACCTTAAAGAGTTAACACTTAAATTATAATTATTTTATTAATCACTAATTTAATAAATCAAATTTTCCTTCATCAACCGATACCCACATCCATTAAAACATGAAGATCGTATCCCGGAAAGAGCAACACATTTAAACAGCATTTGAAATGGCGTCAACAATTGTTCCAGCTGGGGAATAAATGGATCTAACACTTCAGTGGAATTTTGACATTCATTTACATCTAAGAAAGGTACAAAATTGACCAAATAAAACAAACGGTACTCACGCTCCAGACCATGGCCAAGGATAATATAGTATAATATAATATATATAACAAGCACCTTTAATTTGATATTCAGGGGCTGGAGAGATGAAAAACCGCAAGTTCACGGGAAAATTTGGAGCTCCTAATAAATCAATTTTTCTAAATTTATTTAGTACCGCGTCTTGTTACTCGTTCGGGTTATACGCTTAATTACTAATTACACTAGTGTATTAAAGTTGAGTAAACTTGAATTTAAAGGAAGTGTACCGGAATTTGTTTGGAGGGAGAGTGGAAAACCATTTTGGGCAAACTACCCTCAGTACACTCAACCAGGATTCGAACCACGATATCCCATTCATCAGCAGTCTAATCCATTAGGAAAGTAATGCCTTAGGCCAGTGGTGGGGAAATATTTGGCATCGGAAGGCCGCATGTTACTTCACGGATTGCTTAAGAGGCTGTACACTTCCAAGTACAGTATATTTTTCCAAAAAAGTTTATAAAATATAATAGTACGCCAACCATATATATTTATATATATATATATATATATATAGAGAGAGAGAGAGAGAGTTAGGTAGATGGATAGATAAATGAAAATAGCTAATTTTCGAAATTTATGATTTAAAAATTAACGATTTTTTATTTTAATTAATTAAAATACACACTATATGAGAATGTATAGTATTTTAAAACAATGAAGATACCCAATTGACAAAATTAACAAAAAGGCTGCATGAGCACTAAAATCAGATAGTTCTCCATCCTTGCCTTAGATCATGTGGACACCGAACCTGGCGGTAACACAGCAATAATATTAACATTAATTATATTAATAAGTTTAATAATAATGGTGTGCGAAGCTTCGAAAAGTCGAATTCAAAGTCGAAGGTCAAATCTCTTTCAGCTTCGACTTCGACATCTACCATAACCTTCGAATATCCGAAAAATTTCGGAGCAAGGATAAAACTTCGATATATTATGAAACAATTTAATTTTATATTACTAAATACATATTTCAATATTTGATAATTTTAAAACCGTTACTAAACAGAATTTTATCACCGACTGGTAATTTAACTACCATAATGGAAGCATAGATCAAAAGTGGGCAAGTAAATGTTAGTAAATTATATTCACTATCACCAACATAATTTTGTAAAAAATAAAAATACATAATAAGATATAACACCAAGGTCACTGGTATGAAGCAGAGAGATCGCCTTAGTTGTGTTACCATCCCAGCTCGCGTCTAATGTTTAGTCCATAATATACTATCTCTTTGGAATTATCTGTGACAAATTTACAACTGCATTTTGTCACAGAAGTTTATAGAAGTTAATAGCTTCTTCGCATTTTCCTCACTATTCAAAATGGTTGAAACGGAAAGTGGGAAACGAAAACAGACTTTAATTTATAATTATTATTCTAGAAATGCAGATGAAAATACATGCATGTGTAAAGTTTGCAAAATTATTTTATCAGCTCCACAATGTAAGTAAATATTAAAACTTTATTGATAATTTACTAAGCTTATCAGTTATCAGTAATCCTATGTGTATTAATTATTAATATAGGTCTTCTACTTCGACTTTTCCTCGCAAGTTTCAAGCTTCGCTTCGACTTCGCTTCGCATTTAAAAAGTTGCCTTCACACACCCCTATTTAATAGTATAAATATTTCAATGAAATATTAATAGTATTAAAAAATGTATATTACTAATATTGTAAATATGCCATTGTGTACATCTCATATGAATATATAGTTATACTAAATTTCAATTCCAAATATTAATTACTGTATCTTAACAATGGTAAGCAAAAAGCATAAAACAACAAGTTTGACCCCTTATAGTTCTTGAACTGAAATGATTTTAAATCACTGAATCATTATTTATAGCTTATACACTAGTTAAAATCGTGTAATAAAATGTTGATGGTCAAACGGCCCTAAGATTGTTCGACAAAAAAGAATCTCTAACATGAGTAGGCTTTGGCAGGGAATTTTCAACCCGGCTGAAGATGGGTGGGGTTGGATGAAGGGGGATTGACAAAGGAAGTAAGCTGCATTTGCCAGATTTTATTTGGTTTGTAAATAACACTTTTTTTTTTGTCGGTTAAAGACCATAAATGTTAACATTTAGTGATGTGAATTAGAATTGCATGGCTTAGCCAAGAGTTGGGACTTGTTTGAATCCATTTGGGCTTACTCTGAATTATTTTCCTGTAAAAGTGTTTTTTTTCCCCACAACATTTAGGTCAATACTGTTTCATTATTATTTTCATTAACTATCCTGTTAATGCTCAACCACCAAAGTCGTTTACAAACTTTGTTGTGATACAATTAGGTACAACAGCTATAGTGTGTATTTAACCTGGCATTCTCAGTTCGGTGTCTTTCAGTGCTATAACAGCTGTGATGAGTAACAACCAAATAATCACTATAGAATCAAAATAAGTTAATAAAATAAATCGTTAAGTTTCATAGAATATTATATTTGAAAATAATGTACCCATGAAGTGAGTTTCAAAGTATTTATTGTACTGAAAACTAGTAGACCTATATTTCCAAAATGGGTTTTCAGAAAATAAAATTGAATAACCAGGCAATTTATTGAAATAATTTAAATAATGACATTTTTAGTACCTATACTTTATTTGTAATAAGAAAATGCATTACTTGTAACCACACGGCCTCAATTGGAAGGCATGTTTGTGCAAACATTGTATATTGTGAGTGGCGAATGACATAACGAATGTTACGAGGTTGTTATGATGATTCGATAAACAAATAGACTAGAGGAGCTGACCCAAAAGGTGGTGGTGATTCCTTAGCTAGAAAGCAGGCTGGCGGCCCGGTTAAAATGAAAGGTTTTGAAGCCCCTCGCGGCTGACTACGGAAGACCGTAATCTAGGAGGTCAATGGGGCCACGCGGGCTAAGTCGTCTGGTTCATCAAGTACCAGTTGGGGCTGCCACTTGAGACCAGTGAACTAGGTTCGATGACCGTTCAAGGACCACCTAGCAGTCAGACAGGCCATTGGGTAAACCTCATAACACCTCGTTTTTTCACTAGTTTCTTTATATTCACTAAGTTCTTCTTTAACTCCACTTTTAACATCACATTTGTAATAGCATAGTAGTGTCAATAAATCTTCTAAAAGCCAAGTCTAACGTCAATTACGAATCCACACAAGTAACCATATCACCTACCCCTATCCTCGGCCAAGGACATCCTGACAGATCAACCAGGCCCACACATTTAAGATATAGAAACGGGGTGGTGATATACTTTGGGGTACCATACAAACTGGTCAAACTGGTCGAAGCGTATAACCCGAACGGATAGTAAGACGCGGTGCTAAATAAATAAAATAAATAAACAAACTGGTCGACAAACTGAAAAAAAAATGGGAGGACCAGCTAGGGGTCAAGTGGTTAACATGACTTGGACCAAATGGTCAATAAGAACATTCTTAAGAGGGAAAAGTGATAGAAAGTCAACTTTTTGACCAAAATAAAACAAATATTTCAAAGATTGAGTAGGTCAAGTGATCGACACGAGTAGGACCATGTGATAGACAGACAGTAATCGGTCGACAACTGGTAGAAAAATGTTGAGATGGATTCAGTTAAGAGTGAGCCAATTGATCGTCAAGTTAATATATTGCTAACAAATTGCTCAACAAAGAAATTGTAAATGGGAAAGAACATGTAAAATCTATAAATAATTATTTCGTAGTATAATGAATGCATAGTTCTAATAAATACCAGCATCGGTGATCGCATGGTCTAATGCGTCACTATCACATTATATACTGAATTGCCGGTGATATGGGGCGATCTGGGTTAAGATCCTGTTCATATGTACAGAGGTTTTTTCTCATAAACGCTTTTTAAATCCACCTCCACGCAAATGCTCCTATATTTCCTCTAAATTCTAACTTTCTCATTTATACATATGTTTGTATAGTTCGAACGAGCTGTGAGAATCTAAGAAAAACATACTACTAATAATTCAATTGATTTAAATTATCATTAGTAACGCATCCATTTCGACGTTTATCAAACAATTGGTCTGGTCAACCAGTTGTCTGTCGATCACTTTGTCCTACTATGCATGAATTTGTCGACCAATTTGTCCAATACATGTCGGACACTTGAGCCATCTAACCTTCCAAAAATGTGTTTACAATTTGTCAGTCAGCTGTCTGTTGATCACTTGGTTCTATGCAAGGGTTTGTCGACCAGCTGGTATAAAACGTGTCGGCCACTTGAGCCACCCAGCCTTTCGAAAACGTGTTTACAATTATTTGTCAACCAGTTGTCTGTCGATCACTTTTCTCTTTTACACATGAGTTTGTCGACCAGTTTATACAGGTCATGTCAGCCACCTGAAAAAATTAAAATAAATATTTGTAAAGCTGGGTGCCTTCCCAATATGTGTTTTAATTCTATCGACCAGTTGTCTATCACATGGCTCTACTAGTTTCAGCCACTTGGTCCACGTTGTTCTTGCGTGTTGATAACTTGTCTGCCTTGTCATCCCGTGTTGACCATTTTGCTGTCAATCAGTTTGCTTGCACCCGTCACGAGGGTAAAGTCTTCATTCTCATCTTATCTGGTATGCCAGTGATGGGGAGATCGTAGCTAGTATTCCAACCATATATGTGGCCTTTCTTTCCAAAACTCACTATGTCCAAAAATAGCGAATTTTAACTATTCATGCATTCATATAGTTTGAAATGTCAGGATCACAATGAATTATTTAATTCTGGTCAATTCTCACTATATCATTGTCAAAATGAGCTTCAAAAAGTGCGATTTCTTGCACAACTAACTATTTCCTTGCCTAAAAACAACCATTTTCTCAACAAACTTCACCTATTCCTATTTCTGACAAAGTTAACTATTTCCTTTGCCTTATAAATGAATGGATGATTTGTTTTACTATAAAACTCACTATTTCCAGATAGGTCTTTCTCCTTGGTAATAACCTAGATTTTATGACATTTGTTATCTTTGGAATAGTGAGAGATGTGTTTGTGTTGTTGTTTAGGGGCTATTTTTTAATTTGCATAAAATTTAAAGAATGACAAGTAGGTCATTACGGATTTTGAAGCTTGCTAAAGAGGCTCTAAACCTATCAAATGGATTGGAAAATATGGGTAAGTTATGGAAACATAAGGACTAGAGCTACTAATATGTATACTGAGAATGTCATAACCTATTGGGTAACCAACACAATAATGTTTATTAATTTATTTCAGAGGTTACCGAAACACCACCTGTACCACTACCAATATTATATATGTGTGAAGAGGATTTTACAAAGGCTTATACAGAAAATCAAGTTATTGAAACAACTGAAGAGGATTGTGTTAATGAGGATGTAAGGGCTTCAAATGCTTCCATAGCCAAACCTATAATTGAAGATGACATTTATAATATGGACTTATGTTTATTAGATGGACAAGTGTTGGATGTGTCATCAGAAAAATGTTATAAAAATAGTGAAAACTCTTTTAACACCGGTGGTGTTATAGACATAGCTGATAGTGCATATCTCACTGAAGGACTAAATGAAATGCAAGCCCTAGATGTTTCTGAAGGAGAATATAGTGTTTCGAATAAAGAAGTGCCATTAAACGTTTCCCTTCCAGTTTATGAAGTTACCCTTAATGTAAGTGATCAAAATAATGAAGAGTTATCACAAAATATATTATTAATTGCTTCAAATGTTCCTGAAGCTCAAATATCAGGACAAATGAATGATGAAGCTATAGGTCAATGTGCTCCGATAGAAGAACAAGAGCTCATTTTTTATCATGGTAAACAAGATTTGCCTCTAAAGGTTCCTAAAGAATTGCAATTTGATAAGCCTATTATTGATATTAATTCACTCATAACTCACCAAGAATCAGAAATAAGTGTGGAGGAAGATCCAGAATATATTGATTCTGTCAAATCTTGTCTAAAAGGTAGAAGTAAGTCGAGGGGAGTTAAAAGAATAGATGCACAGAAGCGACGACACAGTTCAAATGACAAAAAATGGAAAATTTTATGCAACCATTCTGATGAAAACCAATTTTGTAGAATTAGCTCCCTTTCAGAAACTGAAATTAACAGTTTTTTTCAAGAGCTTTATAAAAACACTTCAAAGATTGACCAGGACAAGTATCTTCTTAATTTCATTAATGTCCACACACCAGAAAGACTAAGAAGGAAAAATGTAGAAGACTTTAAACACACACCTAAAAATCCAAGAAATCCTAGAATGACAATGACTTACCACCTTAGAAATAAAGAGGGCGAAAAGATACCTGTATATTCCAAATCTTTTGAATCCATTACCGCTATCTCACGTTTCCGCATAAATAAAGTAGCGAAAACATTCTGTCTGACCCAAGAATCACCAAGAGAGAAACGTGGAGGAAGTCGTTTAAAACCTAAGGATATTAGCATTTCAAAATCCATCAAAGATGACATAGAAAACTACAAGTGCAATAAGAGTCATTATAGTCGCAAAGGGAATACGAGAAGCTACCTACATCCTGAACTCTCAGTAAAAATAATGTGGCGAATGTGGAAAAGAAAAAGGATTTCTGAACATCAACCTATTGCTTCCTACAGTAAATATTATTCAATTTTTGTAAATAGTTTCAATCTTAGTTTTGGCCATCCTCGACAAGATGTCTGTAGCTTTTGTACAGAAATGAAAGTAGATTTGAATAAGGAATCAGATCCAATAAAGAAAGAAAATCTTCGGGGACAGTATGCCTTTCATAAGACTACAGCTAAAAAGTTTTTTCAGTTAATGAGAGAAAAAAATCCTGGTACATTATCTGTGTGTTTCGACATGATGCAAAATCAGCCTCTACCAAAACTCAATGTTACTGATGTATTTTACTCTCGCCAAGTTTGGTTATATAACCTCAATTTTGTTATCTGCTCTGATAATAATGAAGGACATGAAAATAATATTTTATATACATGGTGTGAGACTGAATCAGGTAGGGGACCTAATGAAGTAGGCTCATGTCTTTCTGACTTTTTGTTATCACTAGAAGAAAGGTATAAAGATACAGAGTCGCCACCTGACACTCTTCGCCTATTTTCAGATTCATGTTCAGCCCAAAATAAAAATATGTACATCATGGGATTACTTTTGAGCTTTATTAACAAGTCAAATGTTTTCAAAAAAATTGAACATTTTTTCCCAGTTAGAGGACACAGCTACATGCCAGCAGACCGGACATTTGGGCGAATAGAAAAGGAAATAAGGAAGAAAAAGGAAATTCTATCACCTAATGAATACCATAAAATATTTTCAAAATATGCAATAGTAAAGGTTTTTGGAAAGGACTTCACTTTTATGGACTATAAAGATGCTATTAAGAAAGTAATGAAAACTTTACTGCCATTTAAGAGTACTGAGCAAAAGGTTTTTACATACATAAAGGGTAAAACAACCGTTGGTGTGTCACAATCTTATACTGCTTCACCTGTTAGTGTGTCTGTCCTCAGAAAAGGTAAAAGTATTTTGAGTTTAAATATTAGTCCTTTACCTAAACAGAGCCACATAAAAGAACCAAAAAGACTTGACGTGAAAAAATTGCTGAAATTTTTTGAAATTCCAGATGAGGCTAAAGAGTTTTATAATGACATATTGAACTATAATAACTTTAGTGAAAATGATGAAAATGATATGGAATATGATGAAGACACTATATAAGTGCATTAAATGTATATTTGATAAACACAGTTAATAGGATAAAATATGGGTAAGAGAGAAGAGCAAGCCTTACAAGTCTAAAAACTGTTTAATATGTATTTTGTAATATTTTAATTTTAATACCATCTTTCTAATATTTTAAACTTTCTACTGTAGGGCTATGCAGCTATGATACTGTTAGAATTAATATGTTTCTATTATTAAAAGTATGTAAATCCTTAACCTAAATTTATATGAAATTGTCCTAGAACTAATATGATCAGGAAATTTAAGTAAAAAATAAAAATTTTGATCAAAACCCACTATTTCCTGGAAATAGTTGTTTTAGGCAAGATCAGATTTTAAATTTATGCAAAATAAATACTTAGAAATGGATGCCAGCAATGAAAATGCCTTGAGTATACTAAAATTATCTGTATTGACACATGAAATTAAAATTATACCTATATGACTGTTGTGATATTCCCAGTAGAAAATTGTCTCTCCTGAAAAATTTACTTTTTTGAGATAGTGAGTTTTGGAAAGAAAGGCCACATTATAATAAGTTGTTTAGGCCTAAAAGGTTTCCCCACCACATTCCCGCAAACGCTGGGATATTTTCTTCAATTATACCTTCACTATCCCTACCTCATTATTATGTGGATATCCCTGACGTGTGATAAAATGTAAATTATAGAAAAACATACTTTTGCTTTACATTGTGACTTTTAGATATAGTATTTATTTATGTGTTGTTAAAAACACCTTAAGAGCTTTCGGAACCACACATAAATTCACAATTTTACATAAAACCGCATGATATAGGAGATAAACTGAAAACAATATAACTTAATATATTCATTTGGTTTAGTCTAGTTACTAAAACAGTTACATACTCATTTTCTATCCACGACTCACGTTTAGAAACCTGTACTAAATCAAAACACCCACAAACTATAGCCATGTGACTCACTTATATTTTTGAGAAAAATACACCTAAGTGCCTTTACTACGTTTGTAAAGTCTAAAACCACGCACTTATTACCAAGCAACTAGATCTAACAAATATTTTGAACTTAAACAACGAATTAGTCAAGAGTTCAAGAAGCTCGCGTTAACGATGGATACGTGATAACCCAAAACTTATGTTTCTGAAGCAGGTATATGCTCTCAAACACAAAGTGAACTAACAATAAGACAGTTTTATCTACAAATTATATTCTGAAACAGAATTATAATTGTAATAATATTATAACTATGACAAATCCATTGGCTACGTTTGACAAGTTTCTCCAAAATCGCATGTGGTCTGCGAACCTCTTTATTGTTACCTCTTATATATATATAGTTTACTTCTTAAACATTTATTTGTGTAGAGGTTAGAATTTTAATGCATGGTAATTAATTTTACAAAATAATTGTATATATAGTCTACAGATAAGTTGAAATTTGGCAATGTATAAATAATACATTAATAATTAATAAGGTTAATAATTTTGGTTCATAGAGTTAATGTAGGCCTACTTACTGACTGTCAGAAAAGTTAAGCACATATATTCATAAATTAATGAAGATAATTATCATATGTACAAATATCAGAACATGCTGTGAAGTGTTCCTTTCACACTTTGTGTTGCAGTACAAAGCTAATACAATATTATTATCTTACCTTTACGGCTGTTGCCTCATCTTCCGTGCCGGGTACCATAAGTGATACTCAACATTACTCCACTTGAATATTTCAAATTTATATTTGCAATGATCAATTCGGTCACAATAATAAATTTAACGAGTAAAACTAGGCCAAGAAATCAAATTATTGGGGTGTAAAAATAAAATTACGTACCTATATTATATGGTTAAAAATTATATAGTTTTATAATTATTTAAATATTTTATAAATTTAAAAATATATCATATGCATGTCTAGCTAGACTAATAAACTACTTTACCTAAACAATGGTACGCAAAAAGCATAAAATATCAAGTTTGAGCCCTTATAGCTCGTGAGCTGTACATTGCCTCCCTAGATTAAGTCCCTCCTCCATATATATATACATTTTAAATCCTCTGATATTATCGAAAACAAAGACGAAAAATGGCCTTAAATCAAACTACAAATAAATTTTAGATACATTAAATTTTCATTTTTTTTTTTAGATAAGACCCCTTCAAATAGTTTCTAGAAGCATCTAGCTGTAAAAAAAAAATCAGACGTGGAGCACTCTAAATAGATTTTAAAGGCATGTATTTTGGAGAATTTTCAAGCGAAGACTATTCCAAATAATTTCTGAAATCATTCATTTTTCAAATATCTTATAAATATAGGCATCTTATTTTCGAGAAAAAATTAAGGTAAGAGCAATCATAATCTAAAGGCATTCAAATTTTTAAAACTTCCCGAAGGTGGAAACTCTAAATAGATTTTAGGATCATCAAAATTTCAAAAACGTTTGGTCGGAGGGAGGACTACTCTAGAAAGATTTTAAAATATTGTAATTTCCGAGATTTGGTGGAGGGAACACTTCAAATTGGTGACAGCAAAACAGGGTGGTGGGATGTAAGGAGGGTCATTGCCCCTCTTGGAATAAATAAGTCCTCCTCTAGATGTATTTCACACCTTCTGATATTCTCAAATATGAAGCTGAAGGACTTGTATAAAACTGCAAATAAATTCTCAAGGCATTCAATTACCAAAAATTTGACATTTAGTGACCACTCCAAATAATTTCTAGAAGCACCCAAATTTCAAAAAGTGATTGAGAAAGACTACGCCAAATAGCTCATAAAAATAATAAAAATGTCAGAAATCGGGGAGGAGTACCACTCTGAAAAGCTTTTAGGGACATTAAATTTTCAAACATTTATCAGGTGGAGAGGGGGAAGGAGAGCTTGAAAGGAAAGTCTCTAAAAAACTATTGCTTGCTCTCCCTTACACAACTAGGGTTCCACCATCATTGTTTACTGCTCTCCCTTACACAACTAGGGTTCCACCATCATTGTTTACTGCCCTCCCTTACACAACTAGGGTTCCACCATCATTGTTTACTGCCCTCCCTTACACAACTAGGGTTCCACCATCATTGTTTACTGCCCTCCCTTACACAACTAGGGTTCCACCATCATTGTTTACTGCCCTCCCTTACACAACTAGGGTTCCACCATCATTGTTTACTGCCCTCCCTTACACAACTAGGGTTCCACCATCATTGTTTACTGCCCTCCCTTACACAACTAGGGTTCCACCATCATTGTTTACTGCCCTCCCTTACACAACTAGGGTTCCACCATCATTGTTTACTGCCCTCCCTTACACAACTAGGGTTCCACCATCATTGTTTACTGCCCTCCCTTACACAACTAGGGTTCCACCATCATTGTTTACTGCCCTCCCTTACACAACTAGGGTTCCACCATCATTGTTTACTGCCCTCCCTTACACAACTAGGGTTCCACCATCATTGTTTACTGCCCTCCCTTACACAACTAGGGTTCCACCATCATTGTTTACTGCCCTCCCTTACACAACTAGGGTTCCACCATCATTGTTTACTGCCCTCCCTTACACAACTAGGGTTCCACCATCATTGTTTACTGCCCTCCCTTACACAACTAGGGTTCCACCATCATTGTTTACTGCCCTCCCTTACACAACTAGGGTTCCACCATCATTGTTTACTGCCCTCCCTTACACAACTAGGGTTCCACCATCATTGTTTACTGCCCTCCCTTACACAACTAGGGTTCCACCATCATTGTTTACTGCCCTCCCTTACACAACTAGGGTTCCACCATCATTGTTTACTGCCCTCCCTTACACAACTAGGGTTCCACCATCATTGTTTACTGCCCTCCCTTACACAACTAGGGTTCCACCATCATTGTTTACTGCCCTCCCTTACACAACTAGGGTTCCACCATCATTGTTTACTGCCCTCCCTTACACAACTAGGGTTCCACCATCATTGTTTACTGCCCTCCCTTACACAACTAGGGTTCCACCATCATTGTTTACTGCCCTCCCTTACACAACTAGGGTTCCACCATCATTGTTTACTGCCCTCCCTTACACAACTAGGGTTCCACCATCATTGTTTACTGCCCTCCCTTACACAACTAGGGTTCCACCATCATTGTTTACTGCCCTCCCTTACACAACTAGGGTTCCACCATCATTGTTTACTGCCCTCCCTTACACAACTAGGGTTCCACCATCATTGTTTACTGCCCTCCCTTACACAACTAGGGTTCCACCATCATTGTTTACTGCCCTCCCTTACACAACTAGGGTTCCACCATCATTGTTTACTGCCCTCCCTTACACAACTAGGGTTCCACCATCATTGTTTACTGCCCTCCCTTACACAACTAGGGTTCCACCATCATTGTTTACTGCCCTCCCTTACACAACTAGGGTTCCACCATCATTGTTTACTGCCCTCCCTTACACAACTAGGGTTCCACCATCATTGTTTACTGCCCTCCCTTACACAACTAGGGTTCCACCATCATTGTTTACTGCCCTCCCTTACACAACTAGGGTTCCACCATCATTGTTTACTGCCCTCCCTTACACAACTAGGGTTCCACCATCATTGTTTACTGCCCTCCCTTACACAACTAGGGTTCCACCATCATTGTTTACTGCCCTCCCTTACACAACTAGGGTTCCACCATCATTGTTTACTGCCCTCCCTTACACAACTAGGGTTCCACCATCATTGTTTACTGCCCTCCCTTACACAACTAGGGTTCCACCATCATTGTTTACTGCCCTCCCTTACACAACTAGGGTTCCACCATCATTGTTTACTGCCCTCCCTTACACAACTAGGGTTCCACCATCATTGTTTACTGCCCTCCCTTACACAACTAGGGTTCCACCATCATTGTTTACTGCCCTCCCTTACACAACTAGGGTTCCACCATCATTGTTTACTGCCCTCCCTTACACAACTAGGGTTCCACCATCATTGTTTACTGCCCTCCCTTACACAACTAGGGTTCCACCATCATTGTTTACTGCCCTCCCTTACACAACTAGGGTTCCACCATCA
>CABFWB010002017.1:51027-66675 GCA_902151455.1 Timema bartmani
CCCCCCCCCCCCCCCACATAAATTTCTGAGTGCGCCACTGCGTCCCATTATCATGTTTGCAGCCTGTGAACATAAAGAAGCAACCAGACCCTAGACTCTAAAAATAAACATGAAAATTATATTCCCCAACTAAATGGGTTGAATAAATACATTAAAATAAGAAAATAAATAATTTAAAATACTTGAGGTCTTCTGTGAAAACTTAAAAAAAAATCTCTCCTTAAAATTTACATTTCTAGATTAAGTTGGGTTTTTTTAATGTCCTAAATTTGGTAGAAATATTAAATTTTATTCCAAAGCTATGCCAAATACGTAGGTATAGTTTTGGATGCCTATACGTATATTCCCAGTTTGGTTGAGATCAATCTACTATCTGGAAAATTATTAGAGATACACACACATCGTTGCTATATTAATGCTAATTTTTTACTACTCGTACATAGCCAAAGACTAGAAATGCTACATCCAAAGGCAGTGGTGCATGAGGGATGTGAAACAAGCCATTTGCGTAGGAAGTTACCATACTAACTCTTAAGCCATAATTACATATTCCCGTAGTAGTTAGCACCTCTGACACAGATTCCAAATCTCTTCAAGCGGTGGTTCTTCATCTTCCTTCATTTTTCCTGTGTTTATCCTGTATTCTTAAACTGGTTAGTTTAAGTTGTAAGTAGCTGTAACAGGAATTAAGCATGAACAATGAATCCAGATGGTCCAAACTGGCTTGCGTGACATGGTTTGGCATAACATTGTCGCTGATTGGGCCATGGTTGTGTTTGTGATTTCAGTGTTGGTTGTTAAACCTCCCTCAATGCGATTGCTTAGTGTACCTCAACTGAGGAGGTACAAGGTTATAATCATTATGTTGTTGACTGGATCACTGTGGTTCTTTCTGTACACCTCTAACATCCTCAACAAACTGTTACATAGTTATTTCTACGACAATATGGTCCAGCTGAGTGCTCAATACCAGGCTTCCGTAATTGGTACGTATGTATTCTATACTAACCAAAGTACCCGTCGCTGTCCAGGATAAACACAAAATCCATTGCGTGGTCACCCCGAGCAACGCTTTTCTTTGCTTAAAGCAGACCGAAAAAAAATAATTTTAGTTCTTTCATATCAGTTTTAGTAGATTTTAAAAAATATAATCAGAAATTTTAAATTTCTGCTTTGAGGTGAATACTTTTGTGCACAGGGGCTACTAATTTTAAAAATGTCAGCCCTCTTTGTGCGGTAGATATTGTGCAATGCTCATGGCAGACAAACAAACTCTTCATTGTATTAATATAGGTAGATATATGTTGAGACTAGAGTATGGAGATCTTGCTTGATAAGTCATAGCTATATTTAAACCAAATGCAGGGAGAAATAGCGTAGAAAAGTTATTGCCACCGGTCAAGCTGAATTCATTCCCTCACCGAAACTTGAGTGCATAGCAAACAGTTCGCTCTGCATGATTGACAGAAATGTCTTTTGCACCATGATACTTTGCAACGTCATCTAGTAACACCTTTATGTAGACAAATATTTGTTTAGTGTATACACAGAATTTTTTAGGTTATCGGTATTGTCACCATCAGCACCACTTTGAGCATAATTTGGTGCCCAGGGGAACTTTAATTGATCTATATCCTTCCTCCCATAGTTTTGGTATGCAAGTTAGATTTTTTTTTAAACCGCTGATGTAGGCCTAATGAACATCAATAAAATGATTTTATTAGAATTTATATAAAGATTTGAGAGGGAAAAATTACCAAATAAAATTATTAAATATATATATATAAAATTATTAAATATATATATATATATTATATAAATTTAATTTCTGTTATTTGAGACGAGGTTTTGCTAGCACGTTCTAAGGGGATTGTGCTGAAATCTTGTAATATTTAAACCTTGTTCCATATCCATGTTTCCGCTCTGTTTTCAATTTACTTTGTTTTATTATTTTTAAAGAAGAATAACTAGGTAGTCTACGTAGGCTCAAATAACCTTTAAATCAAAATACATGCTTACGAAAACAATTTAAAATAGATGGGTATTTTTTTCAGTCTAATAAAATTTAAAATAACGAATTCATTATTTGAACGCGGGAACTCTCAATTATGAGGAAGCTATGCTGCCAATTCGGTCTAGTTGTTTAGAGGGAGAATATTAAGTTATATTATCTCCATTTCACACAAACAAATATTTTTAATCAATGATTGCATACATCGTCCAAAGCAGTCGAATTTTTTACTTCCATAAATCTATTTTGTACAATGGTAGGTTTATTTCAACAAAATCACTCTCAGAATACTGCAGCCGAAGAGGGAGATGAAGGCGTCCATCTTGTTTAACCTTGCTCTTCTCGCCTCTCACAATGTTTATCTGGTGAGCAGAATTCTCTCGCAATCCGTTCCCCGTTAGTGTTATGTCAGTTTTTTTGCAGTTGAGACGTTTCAAAATTACGAGATTGTGTTATAGATGCACGCAATCCGCTAGTGACTCGGAATCCACACATTTCAAAATTAGGGGTCCTACTTTTGTTTTTCGGTAAGCGTGAATCGACCAATAGGTCTAGACTGGGGTGAAGGGAGTAATGGAGGATAACTTGAACAAAACTAAGGATGGAAAGTCGCAGCCAAGAACTATTCACATCCCAGATGACTGCTTTCATTTTTTACAGCAAATAATCCATTCTTGTTACCGGGCTCAAGTTGCAAGATACCAAATATGAACCCTTTCGAACCTTCCCTGTTGGACCTGATGTCACCCCCTGTGACGGTTCAATGTTCCAACAAGTCACCCTTGACCCATGTGCAGCCCTTGGACGATTCCAGGGCTCAGTTCCAGTTGATAGTAGATAAAAGCACTCCAGTAGTACAACAGTATACGTCGGATCGTAACAGTCTGAGGTGTTGCTACTCTGTCATTACGAGGATCACAACCCCGCCTGGAGAACAGCATGACTACAAGGCTGACAACAGATACAAGTAAAGAGAATGTATATAAAATTCAAGCAATCAGGCTACCCAACCACCTGCCAACTTCTTAAAAGATTGAGATTGATAGTTTTAATAACAATTAGTAATAACTCACAAGGGTTCCTCCCCCTCCTTTAACCCATTGGACTATTTAAAGTTTCCATTTATGGATACACTTAAGTTGAATAAAATAACTGAAGAGGCTTTGCTGCGAGCTTGCGCGAATGTTTAGTTGCGCAAGGGTTAGCAAGCAGCTTTTACGTGAATGAAGTGGTAATGCAACCAGATGCAAGTAGCCACTTCTAGTCGAATTGTCAAGATAGAGTAATTGGACGAAAAACAGTTTATGATGAAGTTTTTAACGTTGAGTGCGGAACTATTTAAGCTTAAGAAATAAGAGGTGAACGATTATTTCAAAGATAGGGAGGTAGATGGAGAATGTAGCTGCATTTTCCCGGATCTCTGGATTCTTTGAATACTTTAGAATGATGCCATACACACCAGAATTCAGCTCACACACAAGAACACAACTATACACCTCTTGATAACACAAGGAACAAAACAAACTCTCACGACACAACGGCCAATCTTCATGCAATGCATAAGTGTGCACGAAGAAAACCAATTTATTTGATCCGCGGTGACAGGTGCACCAACTTGTGCAAGCTTGCGCATTCAACTGGTACTCAGTGTGATCAACCCCGGCGCGTCACCCTTTGTTTAGACAGATTTTCACGAATTTTGTTTCTTGATGCACGCTCGCGTGTACAGTTTACTTGCGCAAGCGTGCATCCAAAGGGAACGCAGCCTTACCTATGTGACACCTATAAAAATACTCTTCAAAGGAAGCCTTTACTTGATTTTGATCTGATAGCATTCCATTTAATATTTTATAATTATGTTTATTGTTTCGACAGGATTCAAGATTGTATATATTTTCAAGACCAAACTATTCTGGACATGGACACAGAGTTCTTATTTGTTCATTGTTACGTTTTGAAATTGTTCGTGTTCCGAATGGAAGTCTACAAAATGTTACACACCATTATTCCTGTGAAAACATCTGTGAAGGGTAAACTAGAGCAGACCGAAGACAATGAAGGTGAATACTCCAATAAAACAAGTAAGAAAGTGTCTAGAAATATTAACTAAAATAATTACACCAGAGAAACGTCAAACTTAGCTATTATAGATTTTAAAACTATTCAAAGAAGCATAGCATGAGTTTGGTAATATTATTTAATTTCTCACAAAATTATATAGTTTAAGCTTTGGTTAATGTGTACACTTCTTATACCCCAATAGGTAGCAAGCAGTCTTACCTTAATTTATTTCTAGGCAGCGGATTTTTCTCATTTGCCTTTTATTTTCCTTGATGGTAAAACATTTACATTTGAGATATATGCATTTCATGTTATTACGAGCAGCCAATATTAATTTGATAGTGCTTGTAATTGCCTATTCTGTTGATTTTTGTCTTTTTTTAATATGAATAAGTCCCTTCAGCTCTGTCCTCTCTCTCTCTCTCTCTCTCTCCCCCCGCACCCTCTTCTATGGTATGTTTTTTATATTCTGAAACAGTATCCCATTGCAGTAGAAAAGATCAAACTTCTTCAAAAATGGCTAATTTGAAATTTGGTTCCTTGACACCGTGTGAATTAGAACAAAGACTTTCAAATTATAAAAAAAACATTATAAATCTGACAATAGATCCAATTTCACTAATGAAATTCTAGAAAAGTATCTAGTGATTAACGGCAATGTGAATTGTCTGTAAATTCACTTCAGTGGCCTCATGGTTTAAGGCGTAACTCTTGTAATAGTTTAAACTGCCGATGATGGGAAGATCAGATTTCGAATCTCAGTCAGATGTACTAAAGCTGATTTTTTCCTAAATGGTTTTCCACTATTCTTCCAAACAAATGCTGCTATACTGCCTCTACATTCAACCTTACTCATCCCTAACATGTTAGTTAGTGTAATTAGCTAGTGCATGTATGTATCAATTATCTAAACTGGTAATCTTGCAATGTTAAAACAAAAAACAAATAGCTATAGGTAATAGCTTGTAGTAAAATCATCTCTACATTTTGCTTATTGTGTGCCTGTTTTTTTCTTGAGTGCCTATTTGGGTACTTAAATTCTATATTTTTAATGCCCATTTGCCTGTCAAGTTTAAACATTATTGAATTCGCTCCCTATTTACTTTGGCCTTATCTTAAAAGCTACATCATAATAGAAAGAAGCAAGGTAAGCCCGCTAACTCTAAGAATACATTAAATGTGACCTTTGTTTACCCTCTAAGGCAGTGATTCCCAACCAGGGCTCCGCGAGCCCATGTCCGGGGGGTTCCGTGACAATTTGCAAAAGCTTGCGAAAAAATAGTACAGCTTACCACCTTTTTTTGTAAATTAATAAACAAATTAAAATATTAAGGTTTCAACGTGACATATAATTAATACAAAGAAGCATTTGAAAGTTTAGCTTGGTTTGATATTTGCTTGATAGTTATTTAAGAAACGAGAGAGATTTAGGGTGCATTTTCTTAAATACGGCTGACGTGTGCGGCCCAAGCTGCTATGTTTGTTTTCTTACTCGCGTCAATTGTGTGTGATCATATCTCTTTGAGTAATATTTGTTTGTCTCAATAAGTGAAAACATGATTTGTTATTTTATTTGTTGCTTAATGAGACTTAATATTTTGTTAATATGGTAGTGTTTAATTAACTATTTTAAAGCTTTCTAACTACTACTACTTGCCGCGGACAAGATGTATGCAAACTAACGTCTTCTTATTTAGAGTCGCTGTGTTTATCATGGGACCGTTGTATTGGAATATGCACAGATGGTCCCCCCTCAATGATTGGCTCAATAAAGGGATTTCTTACTCTTGTCAAAGAAAATAATCCAGACATTATAACGACCCAATGCTTTTTTCATGGAGAAGTTCTGGTTTCTAAAACGATTAAAGAAGATTTTAAACATGTTCTTGATGCAGCTGTAAACATAGTTGACTTTATTAAGCAGCGTCCTCTGCAGTCCCGCATGTTTACAAACATTTGTGAAAACCACGTCACGTGACTTCTTCTACACACCGAAGTTAAATGGCTTTATATATTCGAACTACGAGAGCAGCTCCAGCTTTTCTTCAGAGGAAATAATAAAAGTTATTTTTCCAACTATCTTGAGGATGAATCGTGGCTCCTGAAACTAGCATACTTGAGCAGATATTTATGAACATCTAATTAAGTTGAACACCAACACGCAAGGTCCCAAGGAAAATATTTTGACACGTACAGACAAACTTGTAGCATCCAAAAATAAAATTGGTGTTTGGAAAAAACATCTTTCTAAGAGTAATTTAGAAATGTTACCCCTATTTTCTCATCTTCAGAGCATTACAACTGACAACCACCGTGAAACCATTATGCCCCTGATATACGGCCATATGGAATCTCTGGCTGAGAATCTTGCCAAGTACTTCCCTTCTTTGTCATCGGAAGAGTATGATTGGGTCAGGAACCCTTTCACAGATTCTCCAAGCAGTACAGAAAATTTACTCAGCCTGCAGGAAGAACAACATTTGACTGAACTGAAGTATGACCGCACGCTAGAAATGAAATTTAATGAACTGTAATTAGATATGTTTTGGATATCATTGCAAACAGAGTTTCTTGCTATCTCCCAGAAAGCTATAAACATATTTTTACAATTCTTAACGTCGTACTTGTGTGAGCAAACATTTTCGTGTTTAATGAATGTAAAACCAAACAGAGGAATATACTGTTGTCAGCGAAAGAAGAACTTTGTGTGTGCCTATCAAAGATGCGACCACGAATTAAGTTGTGTTCAAAAAAGCAAGCCCAAGTTTCACACTAAATTAAGTGACAGTAGGAATCATTGTTATTATATTGAAACTTTTATTATATTCAGTTGTGAATTAATAATAAAACAATAAAATGTAACTTATTTTTTCGTTAACGAGTTTATAATTTTTTTTTATAATAACACAAAACTATTACAAAATATATACACCAAGTTTGTTTATAGCCAGTAAGCCAGATGTTGACTGAAAATGTTTGTAATTTTTTTTATTAACAGTAATATTAGCAAGCTAAATATTGATAGGTAGTAAATACTTGTATACTATTTTATTCAAAAGTGTGATTTAATTATTATTTATTACTAACCCTTTTTTTCATGTATTTATTTAATTAAACCCTGTCGAATCTATTATGTCAGCCAGGAGGGGTTCCTTGAGATTTTCCGAAATATTTCAAGAGTTCCTCCAAACAAAGAAGGTTGGGAATCGCTGCAGAGTCTAAGGTATCAAGCTTACCTTGCATTATTCCACCATGTCAAAACTTATAAGATAGTGTCAAAGTGTAATCCGTCGAGGTAAGACTCCTACCGTTCAGTGTACTTATATCATACTCATAGTAAGCTTAACATTTTAGAATAAAACGTTATATTCAACTATTAGTATTAAACTTTATTCTTTTCTCTGTTTACAAAATGTAAAATTTGGCATCTATATGTCAGCTACCGTTATTATTATTGGGTTTTCTGTATTTCTACAGGTCCGTTGCCTTGTTCAAACTGAGTCCTCCAGAATGTTCTATTTGCACGTTGCAGATTCATTTTTTTAATATCCCAAAACGTAATCTTCTTTTCTTGCTTGAGGTCCTCAATAAGTTATATTCGTGACCTTCCTGATCACCTTCCCCCCTGCTTTCTACGATATCATATTACTCGAAATGTGACATATACAGTTGACCTGTCTTCCTAGAAGCACCTACATGGTGGTTCTATTTTCATTTAATAGTCTTAGAACTTCTCCAGTAGTCACCCCATCTCCTGGTTGGGTGTACTAAGGGTGGTTTTTCCAAATTGGTGTTTCAATTACCCTCCCCTTAAATTCGGGTACATTTCCTCTAAATTCAACTTTCCTCATCTTTAACTCAATAGATTAATTGTGCGTATATCCTGAAAAGGTAGTAAGATGTGCTGCTAAAAAAAAGTCCCCCGATTGGTCCAATTTATCCTGACTATTCTCCTCTGGCCCCACATCTCAAGGCTTTCCAAATATTTACTATACTTTTCCCTCAGGGCACATCGAGTATCATTAGTATGTAATTTTAAATGATTCTAGTTTATTTAATATATGTTACAAAACATTTGAAACTATCCTGAATAAACTTACTACCTATATTTCCCTTTTCTTTTTCAGGTTTAAAAAATACTAATCCACATCTCAATGTGCTATTTTTAGGTATTGATTCAGTATCTAGGATGAATTTCATCAGATCAATGCCAAATACCTACAAGTATCTCTTAGAAAATGATTGGTTTGAACTGTCTGGTTATAACAAAGTTGGTTTTAGTACATTCCCAAACTTGATGGCTGTTCTGGCAGGACGTAAGCTTGTCAACGGTAAAGTAAATAATTGCTTTCCATTTCCATTTAAAATTGATAACTGCCCATTTATATGGAAGGACTACCATCAAAAAGGATATGTGACTGCGTATATTGAGGATGAATCTTATGTCAGTACTTTCAACTGGGAAAAACAGGGCTTTGTGCAACAACCCGTTGATTTTTATCCCAGACCATCCATGTTATTTGGTTACGATAAACTTTCATCCCAAAAAAGAGACCATATTTACACTTGTTTTGGTAGTAAAGATATCACAGACTATATTTTAGAATACACCAAAGGATTTGTTACAACATTCAAGAGAAATAAATTCTTTGGTTTCTTTTGGCTGAATAATTTTAGTCACAACAGCTACAACACTATCGCTGCTTATGATGACACATTTAAACAATATTTCAAAGATTTGGATAACATAGGGACAATGAACTCAACCATTATTATATTTCTCAGTGACCATGGCTATAAGTATGATAAATTCATGGAGTATCCTTTAGGTCGTTTGCAAGATAAACTGCCATTCATTTTTATATGGCTCCCAAAATGGTTCAGAGAATCCCACACAGACGCTTCGAACAACTTGAGAACTAACAATATTCGTTTGACCACCGCTTTCGATGTATACAAAACAGTAAAAGAGCTTATTCAACCACAAGATAATATGAAACATAATTTATCACGCTATGAGTACTGCCCCTCAAGTGTGAACTTGTTCAGCGAAGTACCTATAAAAAGGTCCTGTCAAGATGCATGTATCCCAGCACAGGACTGTTCGTGTACGACATATACGACTGTACCAATAAATGGCCAAGTAGGAAAAGCTGTTACGACTTTTGTTCTGGAAAGTCTTAACCTCATAGTACAAAATACAAACAAGTTTCTCAACTCAAGGGGTTCAAACTCTAAATGTGCTCCTCTGATACTATTTAAAGTTCACTCAATAAGCCAAGAAGAAGCGGAACTAGATGTGCAAGGAGGCTTACATAAGTATTTACTCCATTTGGAGACTGTGCCTGGTAATGGACTTTTTGAAGCGACAGTAAGGATACATGGTAAGTTGAGGAATTATGAAATAATCGGAGACATTTTAAGACTCAGTAGGTATGGTAGTCAAAGTTGGTGTATTGATAATATAAAATTAAAAAACTATTGCTATTGTATATTAGTATGACATTACATTACACCGATAACATGATTTAAGGCATGAAGATCACAATAAACTGGATTCCTGACGATGTAAATATTAATATTTTAATCTTATTCGGGTGCACTAAGGGGGGTATTACACATGTACAGTACATTGCCCATTCCCTATGTGAGTGTTCTTACTACATATTACCATGTAACACTTACGCCTTAACCCTTAAATCAAATCCTTAGTAACCATTGTGTTAAACGCACTAATGAAATAAAATAAGTACATTTTGTTTACGCTGAAAGGTAGCAGGATTATCTTGATCGATTACACTATGAGCATTTATTTCTTACCACCGTTAAATAAAGCAAATAAGTCTGCTATCTTTCAGGGTAAATGTATTAGACTTTTTATTGATTTTCACTGCTCTAGAAACAAACTAAGTGCAATTATTTTCCATAGATAATTTTGCAATAATATTGTTTATACTTAGAAATATGTCGGTCCATGGGCGTAGGGATAATTTAATTTCGGGGTAAGGGGGGAGTTTAAAATCGTAAGTTTATGACATGATATGTTGTTTTGTAAAACTAGATGCCTTAAGAACTAATTTAATTATTGAAAGTGGTCTTACCCTAACACATTTTGAAAATTGAATGCTTTAAGAAGCTATTTGGATTGCCCCCTATGGGTTTTTTTTTCAATTGGGCCTCTAGAAGCCATTTATAGTGATATTTGCCTGGACAGTAGTCCTGTTCTGGAAAAGCTTTGAAAAGTTAATGCTTCTATAATTTATTTGAAGTTTGATACAAGACCATTTTTAAGCTTCATATTAAACACTTCAGAAATATTCGGGAGGTGGGGGGGGGGTTGAACCCTTTAACCCCCTTCCTACGACCATTTGGTGGGCTTATTCTAAAATATTTACTGAATATCAAAGCAATATTATTATTAGCACCGCGTCTTACTACCCGTTCGGGTTATACGCACTTACGCTAATGTGCAATGGTAGGGTGATTGTGAGATGAAATGGAGGACCTACAGTTTAACGTGGAATCCGAACCACGGTAGAGGCCTGGCATTCCTCACATTCACAAGTTGTGATTAATACACATCTTGTCAGAGGTGAAGGAAGGGTTTGGCAATCAGATAAATCTGTGCCGGGACCGAGGATTGAACCCCGGACCCTCAGCACAGAAGTCTGACACCTTACCCCTAGACCACCAGGTCACCCTGTCATCAAAGCAATACATGGAAGTCAAAAACAACATTTATATTTTAAGTATTACTTAGCTTTCTATCCAAAATATAATAGAAATTGTTCATTTTTTTATATAAAAAAATAAGTCTATTAACTTGGCAGTGTTCTTAGAAGATCACTACATGGTTATTATTTTATAATAATACAATAATACAACAACGCACAAATCACAATATTATGTTTCAGATGTTATCTAAATCAAATTCCTTCAATCATCTAGATTATGTCAGATAACCAATTACAATTTTATATATCAATTTAAATAAATTCTCAAAATCGATTTATCACTAATGAAGTCTTGACCATGAGCCAAGCTTAATGGTTCATGTTAAATAAAATCAAACGTTAACCAGAGAGTTAAAAAATGTAAATTTACAAACTCAGTCCATACTCGTGTTTGACGGGATGGATTCACTGAAGCAGCTTATAACCCAGGAAAAAAAGGCAGAAAAAAGGGGCCCAAGTGAAATTTATTTATGTTTAGCTATAAATTTAAAGAGTTTGCTCCAAAAGACGTGTAAAATGAAATCCCAAAAGTCCCTTGCAGTGCGATGTGAGCTTCCATAAAAAATGGTGGATCAAAGATGGCCGCTATACAACAATCACCTCACCTCAAGTTTTCCCTAACATCTCTGTTAAAAACCCAGATATTTCAAATTTGAAAAAAACATACTTGCTCCACAGATGTCCCTCTTTCGTCGTGTACCATGAATGTAGCCATACAAGTGCTGTGGTGAGGAAACAGTCTTGACATTTAAGATGCAATTAAGGGACTCTTGTATGATGCGTGGTATGAAAACAGGGACATCAATGATCGCAATGACAGAAATAGCATTGTTTTAATGGCAGCCAAAACTATACGAGAGGACATTCAGTTGCAGGTATTCTATATCCGCAACCTGAAAGAATGTACAGTAACCAAAGTACTGTCGTTCCTGAAACTCTGAAAATTTTAGTAGGAGAAGTTACTAAAAGTAGAAAATACATGAAAAAGGTAGAACGAAAGCAAATCATGGTTTGCCATTCGATCATTTCAATGACCAGGCCAAACATTTTTATATCTCCCATCCAACTTGCAGCTAGAGCCTACTGTCTCCGTCATTTTGCTTCTCAGCAGCTTGTTGATATTCTCCACAGTTTTGAAGTATGCGCTAGCTACAGTGAAATTTGGAGATTTGAGTTTTCATGCATGTGCTTTTCTCCTACCCAGATGTTATCTCATTTTACACAGTGGGTATTTGATGATGCAGATTTCAATTCCAGAACGCTAGATGGTCATAATACGTTTCATAATATGGGTAGTAAGTACTCCACCTGAACAAATTGTTACTGATTCTCGTGTACCTAGACTCACAAATCCTCCAGCAGAAACTGTGGCACCAATGGATAGAAGAGAAATATCAATCTACAAGGAAAAACAAAACAAATAATAGCCTTTCAAATGTTAAAATAAAGAGTGTTCTTCCTATTAACGAAAAAAACGTCCTAAATCTTGAACATGCGTTTAAAAACCATCTACGGTTATGTTTACATCTCGGGAAAAATTCACCAGAATATTCGTGGAATGGTTTCATGTAAGAACAATGTTACTTCAAAGTTTGATACAAGTAATGTTGTTCATGTTCCATTCTTTAATAGTCCAGCTTGTGACATAAACACGAGATATTCAACTCTCCTTTATGCAGTAGAGGAATGTAATAACCTGGGACAAAAAACTTGTATGGGCACTTTCGACCAACCTCTTTATTGGAAAGCTATGGAAATAGTTTCTGCAGCCGACCCAAACACGAATTTGTCAAAAATTGTAGTAAGACTTGGTTGCTTCCATCTGCTGATGTCCTACCTAGGCATACTTGGGTACTTGATGTCAGGTAGTGCTTCCATCTGCTGATGTCCTACCTAGGCATACTTGGGTACTTGATGTCAGGTAGTGTTTCCATCTGCTGATGTCCTACCTAGGCATACTTGGGTACTTGATGTCAGGTAGTGCAATCGAGGAGCTTTGGGGTGTGTTGTATGCCAAAAGTACTGTTATAAAATGATGAGTGGGCATGCATATTCAAAAGCATTGAGAACACATTTTTTGACAATCATAGCCCTGCATGCTACGGTTTTGGAATATTCTCAAAAATTAGATGAAGCCACAAAAAGTAATATATGAGGCTTCATTCATGACGTTATGCTTGCAAGAAAAGACAGCATTGAGGATCTTAAAGCCAACCCTAATATTCAACATTTTACTGAAGTGATTGAGGAAGTACAAGAAAATCATGAATTTTCCAGAACTGGTCAACTGTGGTTGCAATACGTGAAACAGGTTAAACTTTGTCTTTTGTACATTGAAGCAGATAGAATCGGTGATTGGGATTTACACTTGAATTGTATAAAATCTATGCTCCCTTATTTCCATTCTGCAGGACAACTGTTTTATGCCAAATGTGCTCATTTATATGTTCAGGAAATGGAAGGACTTAAGGAGAGAATGGATAGAGTTGAGTTTGCAAAATTTACTGAAGGGTACTTTATGATTCGCAGAAAAGAGAGGGAATGGAGTGGAGTGCCTCCAGATATGATAATAGAGCAATCCATCGTGGAATTGATGAAAGTGACAGGGGGAGTGACCCAGGGCCGAGGAATGACTGACTTAACTTTATCTAGATGGGTTTCAACGTTCTCCATTAACAGGAAAATACCAGATTTTTGTGGAAAAACTTTGTTTCATCAGAGCAACACGTTGAATTTCGGCCATCCAGTCAATCTAGAGATGGCTCAGACTCAACACGGCTTTCTAATTGGCTGTTACTTCACAATCCTTTCGATGATTTATCTCCAAAAGGTGTGCTGATGAACATTGCTAGTGACCTGGTAGCTGATAACAAAATCAACGGCCACCAAGCAAAATAACTTGGCCAAAAGTTGCTATCCTCTCTAGCTGATGGTTCGTTTGGTGAAATAAAACTTCAGAGGAGAAAGAGAGCACTTCCTATATCTGCCACAAGGAATACCTTGAATATCAGACAAGAAAGTGTTTTTATCAATCCTTTGCAGTTGTTCAGCAGAATTGCAGCTGTGCTTCAGACCAATGAAAAAGGAAAGCTTCAAACACATCTCAAGTATGAATTATCCCCTCAGCCCCACTCACTGTTTGACGAGGTTTCCATGAGGAACTATGAAAAATCAATTCTAGCTACCATAATTGAATCTGTTGAGCCGTGCGTCCAAAAACCATCCACATGATTCTATGTAGTAGACGGAGAATTCCTTCTGCATGCATTACTTGGGGCAAACCTGAAACATACAAAGATATATGTCTGACGTATGTCAACTTGGTCAAGAGACGTTTTTCTCCATGTGTAGCAGTTTTCGATGGGTACACTTCTGTATCATCCACTAAATGTGTTGAGAGGCAAAGAAGAACGGTTTAGAAAATGTCAGCAACAATTACATTCGACGAAAATATGTTGGATACTAATAATCAAACTAGCTTCTTGCGAAATTCTGAAAACAAGTCACGGCTGATTCAAATGATGTGGCAGTATTTCTCTTCTGAAGGGGTACAGGTGATACAGGCAGAGGACAATGCAGACGTGTTAATCTGCACAACTGTAATAGATGCTGTGAGGAAGATGGCAGATCAGTTGCAGTGGTGGGTACTGATTCCAATCTTGTGGATATCTTGATAGCACTAGGGATTCCAAATACGTCATTGTTCTTCCTGCGGCCACAAACCGCTAAGAACGAGGGGAAGTTTTACTGCATCACAAAAATACAAGAAGCTCTTGGACCAAAGAAGGAGTCTTTTCTCTTTTTGCACGGAGGCACTGGTTGTGATACAACTTCAGGAACTTGAGTGTTGAAATTTCAAAAATTTAATTTTATGAATCGAATAAAAAAATGAATGCAATTTCATGGCTACATTCATAGTATACGATGAAAGAGGGACGTCTATGGAGCAAGTATGTTTTTTCATATTTGAAATATCTTGGTTTTTAACAGAGATAGATATGAGGGAAAACTTGAGGAGAGGTTGTTGTACGGCAGCCATCTTTGATCCACCATTTTTTATCATATTAGGGCGTCACATTGGGTAGGAAATAGGTAGAAACATGTAGAGAAAGTCAACTTAAATTATTTTATTTAAAACAAAGTTTAAATTGACAATGTAGGCTTATATCCAAGCCCTAAGATTATTTCAGTTTATTTAACAAAACATTTAATTAGCTGCATGTGTTTCCTGAAGGGCCTATAGAAGTGAAAACAGTCAAAACATAATAATTAAATCATTGAGGCAAGCTTAAAGTAATTTAGTAATAATACAACGCTCTTGAGAACATTCCAAATTAATGTATCAATATTTTGTATTATTACCCATAATGGGTCTATTGTAGGAATATGTATTCGATGCTAGCTATGTGCTTTAAAGGCTAAGTAGATCTCCAATTAAATTGGAAAGGCCATATACAGATGGGACATTGAGGTTATTATGTTTATTCAAAGTGGCAATTGAGTTGCATAGTCCCAATTAGGAATGCCTCAACAATGCTAATTACTAGTAACTAACTCTCATACAGGGACAAACAAAAGCCATAGCCCACGAAAACACTGGGAGGACCAATCCCCCTTAAACCTAGTCTCAGCACTGAGGATGCAAAACAATATAAAGAATGGCTCTGCTATGAAAAATAAGATGGCAGGCAGGAAAACACTCAGGCTCCTAAGGACATCAAGCTTAAATTAACATTTATACACACCCTTGTGCAAATAATTAAGTAGATTTCCCTTCCCTACGTCAAAATAATACACATATACGCGCTGTGTCCAGGGGCGTTGCACGAAATAAAGTTGGGG
>CABFWB010002017.1:66948-84680 GCA_902151455.1 Timema bartmani
ACATAATAATAATAATAATAATAATAATAATAATAATAATAATAATAATAATAATAATAATAATAATAATAATAATAATAATAATAATAATAATAATAATAATAATAATAATGTAGTTTATGACCCCAACTTTTCTTTTGCGGCCATCGCGACCCTTTGATAAATTAAAAGCGTTCAGGTCCTAGTTTTCAAGGTTTTTTTTACTGTGTATTACTACCGGCCCGGACTATCTATAGTTAGCTACATCAGTGGGATAGGTAAAATTTAGAGGAAATGTACCCTTATTTACTTGGAGGGGTATTAGGATAAACTACCCCTGGCCAGAATTAAAATCCTTACTTCACCTTCACCAGCAAATCAAACCAAAAGAGCGTGACATTAAACCCGTTTGTCCACTAATGCTTGTTTTAATTATTATAAATTGCTTGTAATAATGATTATATGCGACAAATATGTAGTAAAATATAATCAACAAGCCCGGGGTTGGGAGATGATTTTATATTATGATAGCAGCTTTACAAGGCTGCCACAGTAAACAAGTCAGCAAGAATCTATCAGAATGGAATAGCCAAAAGGAACCTAAGCACAACTAGGTTGTTTTTAGCACTTTAACAACTTTCATTTTTATTAGAACTACGCATCTTCCTCTAATCATTAAAATCCTTGAAAAAGTCAATATAAAGCTAAAACCTCTATATTGTGACCCCACACAAAACACTCTGCGACCCCCAAGTGGGAAACCGCTGCTTTGTTATTACACACTTGGAAGCAATATTTAACTAGTAAGTTCCCTGATGTAGAACTCGCTCTTCACTTTATCAAATAAATGGTATGGAACTCCGCACGGACTTTCTCGCTCTATTGCTTAAAAATTGATATATTTACTCAAAACTCGTAATAAATGTGAAATGAAATAATATACACTAGCAAACCCAAGCATAAATTGCACTATACTTATGTGAAACACATTTTGAGTCCCAGTTTTAAATTTTATAATTTTATTTTTAAAGAATTAATGTCCTCATTTGTATGTTTGGACCAATAAAAAAGATCAATATTGGGTCCACAAGGGTCAACACTTCGTATTAAAATTTTGACTTCCGATCGACATTTTATTAGGTGTTGCACATCTTCAGGTCATCGCATGCTATTAAATTCCCCATTAATAAATTCTGACCAATAAAAAATGTAAATATTGACTATTGAGTATAAAACGGAGATAGATCATCGTTGTACAAACATTTCTCCTAAGAGTTTTAAGGAAAATAACAAACTTTTTGAGAGACTTACTTGGGCTATTTAATTAATAATTACTCTATGGTATTGGAGAATTATTGCGTTAAAACTTAAGTAGTATCTCTTTACAACTAAAGCTCACAAAATTGTATTAATATATTTACCAAATATCTCAGAAACTGTTGGTTTAGTACAAATATATCTCATATAAAATTCTTTAATTTTTAATAGCACTACAATTTTGCAGTGATAAGTTATTTAGTATCTCAAATAGTTGCGGAGATATGGAAATTTCCGCTTCTGTAAGGTACCTAAAAGTCATTTTCATGGGAAAATGAAAATAGCCAGTTGATTTATAATCTTAATCAACGCCTATATACGAATTTTAATCAAAATCGTTAGAGCCGATTTTGAGAAAATAGATTTTTTCTCTTTTCGCCCTTTACTAAACTACTCTTAATTTTAAGTTTAAACAGACACACAGACAGACGGCGTTGCAAAGACCACTTTTTAGGGTTCGGGGTGTCATGAGACGTCGACATCCATCAACATTTCAGGTTAGATTTTTTTTTACGGTCGCAATACTTTACCTTTAGTGTTTAAAAAATTAAAAAGTATAAATATTTGCATATAGCTTTATGAAAATATTATTCGAATAAAATATTTGTATTATAAATAGATCTACATATTTGTAATGATAAGTAATTTAATATCTCAAATAGTTTCGGCGATATGATAACAAATGAGACTTTACTCATCAGACCAAAGCCCTTAAAGTCATTTTGCTGAAATATTGAGAGTAGCCATTTTGTTTGGAATATTTATAAATGTTTGAAATTAAATTCAAACAAAATTGTTAGAGTCGATTTTGAGAAAATTGACTTTTTCTATTTTTTCCCTTCAGTAAACTACCATTAATTTTAGGATTCCAAAAATCCCTCCGAGCAACCCTATGAAAACCCTAGATACCAAGTTTTAGCCCGATCGGTAAAATAGTTTAGGCTCTAGTTTTAGGTACAGACAGACAGACGGAAATTCAACAACCACTTTTACGGATTCGGGGGGTCATGAAACGTCAAGATTCATCAAAATCTCGAGTTCGATTTTTTTGAAGTTCACAATACTTTCTCTACCTGTAAGATAGCGAGAAAGTAAAAATTAGCAATTTGGCATGTTTATTTAAAAACCTTTTCAACTGTAAAATAAAGCAATAAAAAATGGATTTATCGATATTTCTACAGTATTTTGATACCTGTCTACCAATGTCATGCTTTATAACCTCATGGAAGTTGCCCTAAATTGTTAATACTGGCACATGAATAAACTATTGAAAACATATTATAATTTAGCGTGTGAGGTTGAATGAGCTTTCCCTGACATTTTATGAAATAGCTGATGGCAAATTCCAAATCAGCACTCTAAACAACTTTGTTATATGAAATTTCATGCAAATCGAACACTAAATAACGAATTTAAAAATGTATACCAAATTTTAAAATGTTAAAGGGCTGAAAAACTTATTTTTTGTTTAATGTAGTCTACTTAATCAAATGAAAAATTATAAGAGTTGTAACAATGTAACACAGCCCTAAGTTACTCCTCTTACTTCGTTGTTGCTTTGAGCCTATTTAAATTACTTTTATGAAGCCTATTTTAATAAACGATGAAGTAAGATACATCAGTTAAATTCAAACTAGTATGGATACTTGATAGAAAGATTAGTGTGTATTTCAGAAGTCAAACACTAACACTAACCTCAATGTCCTCATTTCATCAGTCAGAGCTTTCGGTAAGAAAACAATAAAATGTATTCGTAACATTCACTGCATTTATGCCTTCAAAATTTAATAAAGCCCTAATTAAGGCATTGGTTGTTCAACATATGATAATTTGAATAATAAAACTGCGACAGTCTAGCAGCCACGAAAGTAACAACTAAAAACACTAAACCATAAACAAAACATTGGCTGACAATGCTGTCACTTCAAGCATTGCTGGCTGAGTGAAATTTTGCTACTGGGCAGCTTATGTTGCCTTATGATTCTTTTCCATACCGCATTCGGCATACACTCACTGGCCGTTGTCTCTGCCTACTGACAACGGCGCTACTAGACTACTTGATTAAACTAAGCTTTCTACAATTTTCTACAGAAGGAATCTCCTTTCAATGTGATGATTTTTAGAGTTAGAAATTTTTTTGGAATAGGGATCAATAGCTGGGAGATTTTAAATTTGTCTGTACAAGTCTGTGGCTAAGGACTTACATATTAGAAAGTAATGGGGTACAGAATAAGCCTAGAATTTCCCAACTCCAGATCTCAAATCTCACAAAATTCCCAACTTTCAAGCTTTTAACCAACATAGGGGGGTGAGACCCCCCCAACGCGACGCCCCTGGCTGTGCCCCAGCAATATGGGGAAATACCCTAAGTAAGCTACACCTAACAAATAGTATAGTTACATTTTTAAACTAACGTAACCAAATAGACAAGTAGAGAGCCGCCCATTCAACAAATTAAATCTTAAATCATGCTTTTAAAGGTAAATCTGACGTAGGCTATAAAAGCATTCTCAAAAGAATAGTTTATAGCATCCAAACGGATTTTCTCCGTCTTGACGGCGAGACCATCCATACCATCCTCACGGAAATCCATCAAGCGTCTAGCAGCAGGAGACTATTAACAGCGTTACTTCTCCAGTTGAGGAGTGAATAATGAATACCTACCAATTTTGTGGGCCAAACATCCCAACTTATATTATCAAATCTGTGGGAAAAGGAGGGGCGAGAAAGGGGAAATCTCTCTTCCCCTTGTTAATAGGAGGGAGTCGATCCCGTAACGTTCATATCTCGTGGCCTAAGTAGTTGACTAGTGGAGAGCTCAAAGAGCTAGATCTTCTCTCTCTTTCAGCCTACATCAAACTTAGAATGTGTAGGCTTAATTGAATTATATTTAGGAACAGTCATGTATTCACTGTTCCTAAATATATTTCCTATAAACCATAAAAAATGCTACACGCTATGTTTCAAATTACCATATTCTCTACTGATGAACAGTTTTAGTTCATGCTTCAACTTACTTCGGCTCCCGAGGCGATGGCATGATCAACCGGCCAATTCAATTAAGCCTACACATTCTAAGTTTGGTGTAGGCTGAGAGAGAGAGAGAGAAAGTCTTTTAGCTCGTTACAAGGGTGGAGTCGAAGGGAACGCAAAGTAATCTCAACAGTTCTTGAATATTTGTCAAGAGTATACTAGCATTTGAGGAGAAACTTTTTAATTTAATAGAAAAAGTCCTGTTCAAATTCCGCGTTGGCTATGTAAATTTTGTTTGTAGTGATAAACAGTGACTAGATCTACATTTTAACCAAAATCGTTATAGCCAATCTCGAGAAAAGAAATATTTCTCTTTTCACCCTTAGCTAAACTACCCTTAATTTTAGTGATGTATATTTAATTCCAAAAACCCTCGGGGAAACAGATATAAGTCAAACCACTTTTTCAAACACTTAACATCTGAATTAGTACCAATATATTCTTTCATAATTTTCAAAATCTCAACATTATTGACTAATTCTGAGTAAACGTTAATAACATACATATGACTTAAACGTTCATGTTTTTACTTTGTGTCACATTGACAATGAGCTTTTGCATCTGTAGCTTCGACCACTAATATTAATCTTTGAAAGAAACGTAGCTCAGGAAATAATGTCTTCGTTTCATGGTGCATTTCTTTGAATTTATTTACAAAATCTTTGGCATTGATTGGAGTTTGAATAAACTTTTTGATAGATTTTTTCTCTCTTTTAAGCTCTGCCTCATCAATTCCAAATTCAGATATAATATTTGATCATCCCATGATGCTGGAGCTATCAGCAAACGCTTTTCTAACTGAAGATTTTTTTAAATCCAGGCTATTCAAACCTATATTCTATTTCATTCATAATGTTGTGTATAAACTCACAGAAAACATGGCTAGAAGCAGAAATTCTGTTCTAAACTTTTTGGAAGTTTTCTCATACAGTTGAAACTGCAACCTTTGAGGGTAAGAAGCCAAGGCTTAATATATACCGGACTGGCTACTCTCTAGTTCTAGTAACCAGACATTGAAGCAAAGAAGCGCTAATATTGCTGCATATTCGCATGAACATGCGCTATTCAAATATTGTTACAAAGTTTAAGTCACTAGGTTTTCATTTTATGGTTTTAGGTAAATTGGTGACCAGAGAAAATAGTTTTTTTTTAATCCCCTCGTCTTACTACCCCTTCGGGCTATACGCTCATGTACTAATTACGCTAATGGGTTAGGGATGAGTAAGGTTGAATTTAGAGTAAGTGTACCCGCATTTTCGTGGAAAGAGCTTGTGGAAACAACTTAGGAAAACCATCCTCAGTACACCCAACTGGGATCGAACCATGATCTCCCCATCATAGGCAGTTTAGTATATTAAGTAGGAGAGTAGTGCCTTAGACCACACGGCCACCGAATCGGGAAAGAAAATAGTTAATATTACCAAAAAATTAATATTATTAGTAAAATACATACCCACTATAATAATGGTTTGCTCATGAGTGTAAAATAATTTAAATTTGCTTGGTATGTTACGAATATATTATTTTTTATCAAATTAGCTCAGTACACCGGGGGTGATTTTACATACATTGTGTGATATTTAAATGGTAAAACTATCACTATCAGTTACCTTATGGCATCTGAGAGGATTCTCGTTTGAATCAATTGGGTGACAGTTTTAATAGTTTTTCTCAATACTACGGCCAGTCAAAGATTTAACTACATTTAAAACTGAAAACAAGCATTAAAATGTCTGAACGATTGAGTAAGACCTAATAACAAAAACACTTAGTGCAAACACAAGCTTTTTTATATTGTAAGTAACTCTTGTACTTAGCTACCTCTCCAACCCTGCCAGTGGCGCAGGAACTAGGGGGTACGGGGGTAAATTGTAACCCCCCAAATAATTGAGGGGTGTAAAAAGTATAATTTTTACCCCCCCAAAATAATATAGTAAAATTTTTAGGTAATGTAAACATCTTATTTAGGTAAGATACAATGTTCACACTATGTTAACATGATAAAAATAAAATGTGCTTGGAGCATACACTGGAGAGATTTTGAAAACTCTGATAGTAATATCAGCTACATCAGCTACTGCAGAAAGAAGTTTTTCAATGCTTGGACGCATTAAAAACTATCTTCGCTCCACGATGAGGCAATGTAGACTAAATCACCTGAGAGGCTCAACAAAATTGAAATTGCAAAACTAGTTAGTTGTTTTATAGCTTGTAACAAATATAGGGCAAAGGGCTATGTAAATATACTTTAATTTTCAGTGTTTCATAATTTTTAGTTGAGCTGTATCAGATAACATTTCCCTTAATATATTTTGTATGTATTAATTCTAATATTTGGAATAACTAAAATAAATGATAAAAATGCACAGTGGGACCATTAAATAAGGTATCCCTTGTTATACATGATATCACATTACGCGTTTTCGCTATAACACGATTCAAATAAATACAAAAATAGTGCATGGTCAGCTGGAATATCGCAGTCATCCTGTGCAGTGGTGGTGTGACCTTGTGTGCACACATTCCAGTGAAAGCGTTGATCTTTACTACACAGTTTGGTGTTAGGGGGGGGTGGTATTGACAACATTGGATATGCATGGGCAGAAGTTAAACAGTCCTGTATGAAGGGAGTTTGGAAAAATGTTTAGGCCTGAAGTTTCTGATTCCCATGATTTTGATCCTGACCACGAGCTTTCCAATTCAAGACATGACATCGTTGATATAGCAAGATGTTGGATTTGGCGACATAGATAAGGCAAATGTGGATCAATTGCTCCAATCCCACTCAGCAGAACTCACCAATGAAGATTTTCTATAAATGAAGAATGGCATAAAGAATGAAAAGGAAGAGCCTTATATTGTTGAGCCTATCAAACAACTTTCAACAAAACAATTTGCTGATTTATTTAATCACATTGACAGTGCAATTAGAATCATTGAAGAGAATGACCCTAACATGGATAGAAACACCAAAGTTGCCCGAGAGATCCAGAGTTCTTTGGCTTGCTTCAAATAACTCTAGAGAGAGAGGGGAAATGCTGCACATCAGTTGAGTCTTACCATTTCACCAAAGAAATTGAAAATCGTTAGTCTAAACACCCGGGGCCTTCACAACAGCAAAAGCTTACCATTTCAGGGCCTTCAAGAAAGCATGAGCGTACCGTCCAAGGGTCTTCCGAAGAGCTAAAGCCTACCATCCAAGAGCCTTCAAGAGAGCAAAATCCTACCGTCCAAGGGCCGTCAAGAGAGCAAGAGCTTACCGTCCAAGGGCCGTCAAGAGAGCAAGAGCTTACCGTCCAAGGGCCGTCAAGAGAACAAGAGCTTACCATCAAAGGGCCTTCAAGAGAGCAAGAGCTTACCTTCCAAGGGCCGTCAAGAGAACAAGAGCTTACCATCAAAGGGCCTTCAAGAGAGCAAGAGCTTACCGTCCAAGGGCCTTCAAGAGAGCAAGAGTCTACCGTCCCAGGGCCTTCAAGAGATCAAGAGCTTACCGTCCCAGGACCTTCAAGAGATCAAGAGCTTCCAGTCCAAGTACCGTCAAGAGATCAAAGCCTACCGTCAAGAGCAAGATAGTGATAAACAAGATTTGCCAGATCCAGTTATTTTATCATGCGATTGAAGATTAACAGTAAGTGTACCTGTAGCATTGTATTAATTAGATACATTGGTTAAAAATTGTGTTTGTTTACAAATTTCAGGGAATTGAAGATTGACAACAGGTGTAGGCTACCTAATGCATTGTACTAGTTATATAAATTAATAAAATGGCATTAACTTACAAGTTTTAGGTTTTTATTTCCTTTGGAGTAATCCCTATATCACTCATGTTAAAATCATTTCACTTGCGTTTTCGTGTTATGCGATTATGTATCAGAACCAATCACTCACGTAGTGTGAGGGACAGCTGTATTACATTTTCCTGTTGTTTTTTTAATCTCAAAAATATTATCCCCTATAAGAGCACAGGGTTATTTTTACCCCCCTAAATAAAAACGTTCCTGCGCCACTGAACCCTGCCACCACTACTAGCCCAGCCACTCGGCCAATACAGGAATCAAGTGGTGTGACAATAGGAGGACAGAGGATAAGAAGTAAGGTTTTGGTTACACCTCAGCTACTATTGCCATTTTAATGGTAAAGACACGGATCCTTCTCTACAGGACCTATAAGTAAAACTAGAGAGTAGGCATATAACAAACAAAGGGAGTGGGGAGGGTGTATTACTATGACTCCAGGATGTGCGGCTGTAAACAAAAATTCAATATTTGTTTTAATATACAAAATAATAACGCTATTGTCTTCTAGGGCATTTAAACTAACTGATGATGATGATCATGATGAACAATAAACTAATCTAAAACAAATTACAAACTACTACTATACATATGCATGACAAACAAGAGATGATTAAAGAATTATATCAACTAATGCCGGGATCACGATCAACTTAACGTTAACTTAACGTAACGTTCACTTAAAGATAACTTAAAGTTAACTTAACGTATGTGTGATCACGATTCACGTAACTTAACGTAACAACTCGAGCCAAACATCTTCATTCTCGAGTATGATCTGTGATTTTTATTAGTTGTATAGTGATGATCTGTTAATGTTTACATTTTTCAATCGATATAATAAATATATATTAGAAAACTTTTTTGAATAATTTAGCTTTCCTATTATAGTTTAATTATTTTGTTTCAATGTCTGATCACTAGAACTTACGCTAAAGAGTAATCATTGGTCATAATACCAATAAAATTAATTACTAAATAGCCCTGTTGACGTCACTCGCATAGTGATTGGCTGGCTAGATCACGTGATACTCTTCAAGTAACGTAAAGTAAAGTAAAAGACCTCCCAGGACATCTCTTACGTTAAGTTAACTGCAAGTCTACGTTAAGTTAAGTGCATCGTGATCGCTTCCATTTAAACACACAAGGAGGTTCTTTACGTTAACTTACGTTAAGTTACGTTAAGTTAAGTTTAAGTTGATCGTGATCCCGGCATAAGTCGTAAGTAAATAATCGGGCATAATCTTTATTTATCTCGGCTACATTAAGGATTTATAACAGTGCTTGTCTTAAAACAATCGTAAATCACTGATATTATACGTCACATAAACCATGATACACAGGGATCCCCACACTAGCTCATATTGCGGTAAATTATGCAAATAAAAAACATTAAAGCGAGTTCACCATTTTAAATCCACTAATTGACTTTGGTCTGTCTATGGTGGATATGTCTAACAATAACTCCTTAACGCATTCACTTATTTAATTCAATCTTGGCAGAGTTGTTCTTTGAACCTTTATTCAGACCAAGTTCGTTGGAGAAGTAAATAGAACAAAGGGTTTGTGATAAATCAATCCCTATATATACTTGTATAACATTGTAGGCATATATGCCTACAGTGTTAATTTGAACTGTGAGATAATAGATAAGGGGATGTGAACTAAACCCAAATGTGCTGTTCAGATAAACTTGAAATACAGCAAGTGCTTATGTGAGACAATAGTTAACTGACAATATAATCGAAGACCGCTATTTTTGGCGTGGCATTACAAAGAAAACTTGGTTGACTAAGCCACAGAGGCTGGCCAAGAGTAGTCCATTTAATGTTGTGTAATTGCATACAAGCGCTAGTGAGGCACAAATTTACACACAACGTTTTAAGCTCAGATATTCATATTATTCTAAAGTAATGTAATCTGTGCAAGAGTTTGTCATGCAATGATCAAAGTGTCAAACTTATATTTTTCATAATGATATTAATACTTAAAGATGACCATAAACATCACTTATCTGTGCTAATAACACAATCTGTTCAAGGTAACTCTTTATTACTACGACTTTTATTTCTTTAAATTTAAATTTCTTACCAGAATCTTGATATACCTTATTTTATTTGAATCATTAATTGAATATTGGTATCCAGCATGTAACACTTATAATCAGGAAATATAATATTGAAATTTTGTTAATTTACAGTAGTGCAAGATTTTTGCAAGCTTTCTTTGGATTTCCTGCGCAAGGGCCCAAACCCAAAGTTGTATCAAACAGCCGCTCGTAAGTATATGTTGGTGAAATGTATCAGCATACCACCATCCTATGGTTCTTTTTTGTGATTCTAAGAGTCTAATCATAGCACATAGTAACACCTATGTAACAATTCTAGAATACCAGTTCTGATATTAGTAGTTGAGAACCCTGAGTATGTAGATCTATTGGAACTGATTACAGGGGTAGTAGGCCTACCCATGATGTAGTCATGTCAAACTCTTGGTCAAAAGGGCCACATTGAAAATTGAATAAAAATTTAAAATCTAATAGAAATGTCATTAAATTCAATATTGTTACCATCTTTAAGTTAAAAAAAACTTTGTTTGGAAACCCTTATCTTTCAAAAATAAACATAAGACTAAATAAAATTTTAAGACTCTATTTTCAGCAGGAATTTTAAACTTTTATTTGCGCCAATGGCATAAATGACAGAGGTTAAATAACTATTGTGTTATCTTAAAATACCATAATGTTCATAATTTGATGACAAATGCATTTCCACGAACTATGATTGCTTGGGTGTTTGGTTTTTTCATAAGATAAAGCCACTGTTAACACCAGTTCTTCCAAACAATTTTTTAAGAATCAATCTGGTCAGTAAAGAGTATATATTTTGTACACCTACATCACTTGCTAAATTTTCCCAAATAGCACTCAATTTCCAAATGTCATCTCAATCGGTGTATTTTTATGTTTATAAGAATGTGAATTGGGCTGCAATGGTTGTTGGTTCATCAAAAGATCTGCAGGCCGGACATAATGCAAACTTGACATGCCCGATATAGAGCAAATAAGATCGGCTTATATCTTATAAACAAAATATCAACATTATATGATTAAGTTTTTAAACAAATTAATGCAGAGAATCAATTTATACAAAGTTAAGTAATTTTGAATAACCATACAACTAAAACAAAACACTAAACTCGAATGGCTACTTACATAAGGTCACATCTTTTAGTTTCATTAGTAGATGTTCAAAATTTCTTAAAACAAGATAAAAATAAAATAATTGGTCAATAGTTGGGTTTGCTACAAAAAATTGTGAAATTTGGTCATTGCAGACAATCATTGAGTGTTAATTGTTCTTTGGTATACAGTCTTAAGTGCGCCACTTGTTTTAGAACTCAGATTTGTGCTTTACAGGTTTTATTAATCAACATGGCTGACTAACATCCTTTTTTACTAGTCGATATAAAAAATGGATATAAAAATGTATCTAACTTACATATATATCTCTTTTCCTTATTAGTTTTTTTAAGGTACAGCAAGTTTAATCATAAAATGTTGATCTTTTGGAAATAAAAATTTAAAAAAATCTTATGTAGGTGATTATTTTACATGTTTAGTAATAAGTCGGCCCCTTTAGTTTTAATTGTATAATTATTAAATTTTATAAATATATTATTTGATTTGTCATCTTAAGTGTGTAGTAATAATAAGAAAATACACATATAAAGTAATAAAACAAACAACCTAACTTTTATACACACTATAAGATATTATTCTGAAAATTGAAAAATGACACCTGGACACGGGAATCGAACCCGGGACCTTTGGCTTAGTACCCCAATGCTCTAACCACTGAGCTATCCAGGAATAGTCCCGTGCCCAGGGTCATTCTTCACTCATATTTTAAGGCAGAGTCTGTGATGGACGTGTGGAAATCGTCGGCTACAAGTGTGTGATTATATTAATATCACGAGCTATCAAATAACGCAGATATCTTCGACTCGGTAGTTGGATTAATGCTGCCACTTGTATAATTATTAAGATATCTAGATGGAGTAATCCTCTCTTAAAGCATAAATAATAGCTTTGGCTATTTAATTCTCACTATAATATAGGCCTAAATGTAGGCCTATTATTTACTAATGTACTGGAAACTTTAACAATGATCCAAGAGTGCTAATAGAATGATTCTATTGTTGTTTTATTAACTCGCATAAATTCACAATTATTGAATACAGAACTTTGAAAAAATATATCACTGAATCTGAATTGAATATTAAACTTGTTATATTCATGTTTTGAGCGGGGATTGACTGTATATATCATGATAAATATCCTGGTATTTATCTGTTAATATATATATCACAATACATATCAATCGAAGGAACTTACAAAAATGTTAAAGATATTCCTATATTTAACCCACGTATTCAAATTCTTACACCTACCTCCATCTATCGTATTAGTCTACATATAAGCAGACTCCCTATTTTCAAAGTAGAATTTGGGGATATATATATATATATATATAAGATGAAAGGTATCCCATAGCAAGCCGACCCATCAATTACTTTATTACTAGTACCATATTTTAAAAAATCTACAGTTTATTTTCATTAATTAATTACCAGTAGTATACAGGTAAAAATATTATATTTTTTAAGGATTCTCAAATAAGCCAGTTTTGCATGTTAGCCACTTCCTCCTTTTCAAAAGTAATTTCAGGTTTAAAAAAATGCTCAGCTTATATGGAGCCAATATGGTATTTTAAAATCAAGTTGGGAACTCCCCTCTGAATGGAAGCACTGCAACCAGCTTGGGAATCCCCCTTTATCTAACTGTAATGAAGCCAGCAAGGGGATTTCCTTGTATTAATTCAAGTTCAGGCCTTCAGGGGATGAGGGTTTTCTCTTTACAGATAATGGACAGCATTGCAGCAAACCAGAGCTGCTCATTTCAGTAACACTTTGGTTACACCTGGTTGTCTTAAGTAAGCTGTTGCTTAAGTTTTTCAATTTCAACATGCCTAAGCACAAGGATACAATTTGTCGGATTGTTGATTGTACAATTATAGGGGAAAATGGGTTACTTGCAAAAAGTGTAAAAAAGGGAATGCAAGGAATACCTAAGAGGCTAATAGAGAATAACAAATGATTATTATTTATTTATTATTATTAATTATAATAATTATTATAATAATAATTATTATTATTATAATTAGCACCGTGTCTTTCTACCCGTTCGGGTTATACGCACTTACGCTAATGTGCAATGGTAGGGTGATTGTGAGATGAAATGGAGGACCTACAGTTTAACGTGGAATCCGAACCACGGTGGAGGCCTGGCATTCCTCACATTCACAAGTTGTGATTAATACACGTCTTGTCAGAGGTGAAGGAAGGGTTTGGCAATCAGATAAATCTGTGCCGGTACCGAGGATTGAACCCCGGACCCTCAACACAGAAGTCTGACAGCTTACCCCTAGACCACCAGGTCACTGAGAATAGCAAAAAATAAAAAGTACAGTAGCCTCTGCTGAGTGATGACTGAAAATTCTTCTTGTTTGTATTTTTTTTTATCCAGCATTAATCTTAATATATGTTCAGCAAATTCATGAGCATTGATTAAACTTTTTTTTTTTCACTGTTCATGGTTGTAATAAAATATTAAGAACAGAATTGTAGCCTAAAAAGCCCTAATTTAGTTGCCTTGACTAAAATCAATAAACCCATTTTCTCTCTACAAAATAATATAAATAGTTAATATAAATAATTATTGATGCTATCTCTTTGCATACAATTTATCCACACAAAACATTTACATTGTGTGTGTACATGTGTGTGCTTGCGTATTGATTTGAAAAGTTTTTGATACATAAACCTTGATATATATGATATTTTGTTATTTGTATAAATATGATATTTTTGAACCCTGGTTTTGAGTATTAGGATTAACAGAGACACATTTGTCTATTATCATTGTTTCAATTGTTTATAAAAACAAAACATATCCTAAATAAATGTAACCCCTGTGTTTTAGAAAAGTTAAATGTATCGCCGGAAGTGATTCGCAATGCAGTGGACGGACTTGTACACTTGCTTGTGGAGAGTTGTAGGAACAAGGTAATTAATTCAGAAAAATTGTGTAGCTCACATATTAAATGGGTTGAATTAGTCCTTTATACAGGTGTATTTAAAACTTCAACGTTGAATAAAACTTGTTGGCTGCTAAAGCAGGCATGTCCGTGTCTCCTAATCTTGACTCGGCATTAACACTTTTTTTTCCACATCTGGGGGTTCACTGGATTAAAAGGTTATCATTTTATAATTTACACACTTTGAAAACTTATTCTATTAATGAAGACCAATAATTTCGATAATATACAACGTAGTTTCCTAAAGGTATGAAAATAGACAACGCTGTTTACAGGTCCTGGGACAATGTAATTTTGAGGACTCCTCCAAACACAATTTTTTTTTAATGTAGCCTACCAATGTCCTTCATTAACAAAATATCTAGGTACAGTATGTAAACAAAAACAAGATAAAAGTGTCCACCTACTATAAATCTACATTGTTCTTAACTAGACCAAGTTAACTACCTTTAATGAGTCAAGGTTTGAAAGTCTGCTAAAAACACTTCACTTTTTTATTCGCATGTGTTGTGGCAATACCAAGAATTCCTGCTGTTAAAAATAAATGTTTGTGTGGCTAAGGACCACATTTTGGGTCAAACTACCTCATTTTCTGGTTATTCCCCCCATATGAAGTCCTGTAAACATTACTGAAATAAAGACAAAGTTCTCCACAAGCACCATATCTGCCTCTTGAATCAGGTTTGAATTCAAACAGCTAACACTCCAAGTTGTCTCCTCCATATTTTATTTTTCCAAGCCTCTTATGTTGCCCTTTGTCGGGGCAGGACTTTTAAATTACCTGCTCCCCTAGGTTTGAAAGTTTATGCCATCACCGAAACTAAAGCACATGATAAAAAAATTATTTTATTGAGCTACTTGATACCGAGGTTAATAGGCCTAGGTCAACCTCAGTACCTCAGGACCCAATGTTTGTTGGTTCAAACCCAGCCAGGGTTGACAGATTTTTTTTGATTGATAAAAATTTGTAGTACTACTTCCTTCAGAAGGGAATTTCACTATGGCATGTAAAACAACCCTCTAAATATGTGAAAATACCTTTCCTGGAAAAATTGGTAGGTCCTTTTGCTCCAGCTCACTAGCTCATAGAAATTCTCGTGTGCTGAAAAAAATCAGTTGAAGCATAAAGTGCATGTTGAATACCTCAAATAAATGAAATTTAAAAAAATAGACCTAGTAACAAACTGAGTTATAGAAGATTTCTCTTAATCAAATTTATGACAATGATCTAAAAAATTGAAATCACTTTATTGAAACTTCCTTGGTCCTGGCTGAACCTCATGCAACTGACCTAAGATACTGTGTGTTACTGTCCAGCTGGATGAGCAGGACTTTCAGGACTCAGTGTTGGCTCTGGGGTTCAACGAGCAGCAGCAACAAACCCTGAGCACCTTCTATCACAGTAAGAAGGAGGAAATACAGAGTGCCTTGTTGCGGCCAACACTTGACATCCCACACTATCAGGATCTAGATTGGAGAGTCGACATTCAGGTGAGCTGGCGAGTAAACACTCCTTAGAGGGTTGACGTTGAGGTGAGCTGGCGAGTAAACACTCCTTAGAGGGTTGACGTTGAGGTGGGCTGGTAAGGGAACACTCCTTAGAGGGTTGATGTTCAGGTGGGCTGGTAAGGGAACACTCCTTAGAGGGTCGACGTTCAGGTAAACTGGCAAGAGAACACTCCTTGGAGGCTCAATGCTCAGGTGATCTGGCAATGGTCAACCACCGTCAAGTGTCCTAAAGCACAGTTTAATTGTGAATAATCACCTTATTCATATAAGATACAAACTGGTTGATTCATTAGTGGAATAATTCGACTTCTAAGTATACCTATAAAATAAGCTTTTCTCTTTGGTAATCTAGTTACACTATATATTAATACAATCTTTACAAAAGTGTATTATTATTTAATTAATAATATGACGCAATTATTGTAATTATATTTTAAAATATGGGATGTTGACTAAAAAAACTAACTAAAACATTTGTTGGTTTATATTTTCCTTTTATGTCTGTATTTGTATTTAAAAAGTGTAAACTAAATTTACTTTACATAAATTCTAGATGTATATTAGTTTTCACCTCTCATACAAGTTTGTGCCAACAGTTGGCATCGCGGGCCTTGCATCACCAGGTGACACCTTTAGTGACCATGAAGTTGTCCCTGGACAATGGACAGTGTGTTCCCTTGCAGACTGATCCCAACAACTTGCTCCATATGACCCAAGTTCTAGAGCAGGCTCTGCAAGAAGCCAAGGGGCAGCATACCAGGCGCATACAACGCACCTTTAAGTAGTTTGTGTCGGGGCACCCTTGAGGTCATGAAGCTGAACACCGCCGAGGTCATACAGGTCACTAGGCCGGCAGTTATTGGAGGAACCATCCAGTGACAAATGTGACATCACAAGATGCCATGGGAAGAATAAACATTTATATTTCGCCATATACTAAAACATCTTGTGGCAAAGAAGTGAACATCATGATAAACTATTAGGTTTATAGAATGTGAAGCATCCATCCCACCTTGACATGATAACAGTGTAGCTGTCTCAAACAGAGGGGAGGACACCAGCGTTGCCAGCTCTTGTTTAACGTTACATTTACAATTATGTGATTCAGGCTAGATCATTGGTTTAATGTTGTTTTTGTAACTTATTTGCTGATTAAAAAACTATGAAAATACGTTAGTGATCATTTCAAGTTCATATTTAATTTTAATGTATATTTCAAATAAAGATATTTTGAACAAATAGGGCAGGGCTCCCCATTATGGTGGATCAAAAAATAGAAAAGTTGACGGAGTGGAATGTTCTGGGCTGTAAAAGTTGTTGGCCGGTACCAATAAGAAATTTCCAAAATATCGACTTTGTCGAATAATATCATCTTTCCCTGAAACTCTGTCAAAGATTCGCTATTTTGGTCAAAAACTGTAAAATATACAGGCATGTGATGTTGGTTGGTGGTCAGGAAAAGCTCATATAATTGTTATTAGGCTCTCTAAGTATGCCTTTTATGATGAATTGACATTTGGATGGAATGATTCACTCTAATGGGAGAAGGAAAATCTGTTCTTAATGGTATAAAACTTAATAAAATCACCAAAAAGTGGCAGATTGTTGAATCCAACCCAACCTTGTTATCCATCCCTTCGACTTCGAGGGTTACTGGTTGATGTAGTTGACGACGGAGACGTCGTGGTCAGTCACGCGTGGGTAGCAAAAAGGTCGGCGAGTGTGTTCCGGCAACGCTAGTCGCGGTGGAACGGAAGGGTGTTCCGGCAACGCTAGTCGCGGTGGAACGGAAGGATGTTCCGGCAACGTTAGTCGCGGTGGAACGGAAGGGTGTTCCGGCAACGTTAGTCGCGGTGGAACGGAAGGGTGTTCCGGCAACGCTAGTCGCGGTGGAATGGAAGGATGTTCCGGCAACGCTAGTCGCGGTGGAACGGAAGGATGT
>CABFWB010002017.1:86197-96277 GCA_902151455.1 Timema bartmani
AGATAAGATTGAACAATCTTAACTAGGTAGAAGGGAAGGTTCAGGGAGAGGAGTTTGAAAAGGAGACCTTCGTGCCAAACACGGTCGAAGGCCTTTGCCACGTCGAGAAAGACAGCACCAGTCAGCCTGTTGATGTTGAAGTTCCTCGTGACCTGCTCCACGAGCCGGACGAGTTGGTGAGACGTAGCGTGTCCCGCCCGAAAGCCGAACTGCTCGTCCACCAAGATTCCCGCCTCGCGAACATGTCGGGTCAGTCTCGTCAGTAGTAGTCTCTCGAACAACTTGCCCAAACAGTCGAGCAAGCTGATCGGTCGGTAAGACGAAGTTAGGGCCGGGTCCTTACCCGGTTTATGGAAGCAGAGGACGTTGGCGTGCTTCCAGAGCTCGGGGAAGTGACTCAGGAGCAGGACGGCGTTGAATAAATCCACGAGGAAGTTAATCGCCTCCAAGGGCAGCTTTCTGAGGACCGCGTTATTGATGCCGTTGCGTCCGGGGGGCCTTGTTTATTCTTAGAGCGGCTAACGCCCGCGACATTTCTGCCGCCTCTGTGGGTTCAGGTTCATCCAAGGGTCTGTACGAGACCACACCGATGACCTGAGCCACGTGCAAAATGTGCATTGGGTTTGACGGGTCGTCAGTTGGTACGAATTGCACCTCTAAGTGCTCATCGAGAGCGTCGGCCTTCTCCTGGTCGGAGTTGGCCACCAAATTCCGTCCTACAATCGGTGGCCTTGATGTGGGGACCCGCATCAAGTTCCTCGTCATGGGCCACAGGGACCTGTCCTGTACGCACAGGCTCTCAATATTGTCCTTCCAGACACTGTCCCAGTATTCTTGGACCATCTTGCGAACCTCCTTTGATGGCGGAAGCTATGAACTCCACACCGTGATCGATTTCTGCTGCTGTTTGAAATGTAGGGGTGGGTCCCAACCTCTCTCTCAACACATCCGTGAACCTGTCCCATGCATTGCGCTTAAGGTCAGATTTTTCGGGGGTCTATGAAGGACACTGCATGTTCTAGGTTTACGAGAACGGGTTTGTGATCTGAGTCTAGCTCAGTTAAAGACTTCAGCACCAATTGCCGTCGGATCCCTCTGGTGACAATGAAGTCGAGGACGTCCGGGAAACAAAGGGAAATTTGAGGAAAGTGGGTGGGGATGGAAGAGTCGGAGGCAACCAGACCATGTTGATCTCTGACATCATGGAGCAACACGCCATGAGCATTCACAATCCTGGAGCCCTACGACGGATACTTCGTGCTTGGCGTTGAAGTCACCACCGATTAAAACAGGCATGGTATATCGCAGAAGAGCCTCCATGTCCACTCCAGTAGCCTGGTTAACCCGGTGGTAGGGAGGTAAATAGATGGAGATGAGACGCACTGGGCTGGTAGATGTCACCAGTTGGATAGCTGTTGTTTCCATGTGTGGGAGGGGAGGAAGCGAGATGACGCGATGGTCAAGGCCCCTTCGGACCAGTACCAGCATCCCACCCCTGCCCACATCTCCCGCTTTATCACTCCAATGGCAGTTAATCTCTGCTAATGAGAACCTCATTGCGGAGCGCAAGTGGGTTTTTCCCAACAGCATTACGTGGACACGATACTTTGCCAGGAAGCTTTCAAGCTCAGCCTTCTACCTCGCGACTCTGTTGGCATTCCAGAGTGTGACCATGAGCTCCTTCAGCACTGGTGATCCTCTATTCGGATGTACTGCCATGTGAGACCAGGTAGAGGATGACCAGGTGGCCACAGTTACTCCTCGGAGATTCCTGGACCTTCCTCAATAGACTGTCCCATGGATCCGATCCCGGAACGCCCTTGAGTAGCTCAATACAATATTTGAGCTTTGCACTTTCACTCTCTGAGGTGGGTGTGGGGTGGTGGTAGGGCATGAGAAGAAGGAGTGGGGAATGGTAGAAATGGGTTGGAAGAGTGCGAGGGGATGGGGATGGAGGAGCTAGAGGAGAAGATGAGGAAGAGGAGGAGAGAGTGGGGATTGGGATAGGGACTGAGCGGTCTTGGACGGGTCCTCAACTGAAAGGAAAGAATCAGGTGCGACTGGTTCTAGAAGGGTAGCTTTGGCGGGTGCCTTGGCCCGGAGTGGTTGGTCTCCCTGACAGCGCACTGGCGAAAGATTTCATCAGTGGCTTTGGTGTTGGAGCTGGAGTCATGGTCATCCTCCTTATCGGGACGTGCCCCGAAAGCTTTTGACCTTCGCGTAGACCATCCGCCCTCCCTTCTTGAGCCTTGGAGGCCCATACAGTCCCTGCCACTAGCAATGACTTGTACGTAGGACAGCCCCACCAAGCCGAGGAATGGGCCCCTGAGTAGTGCAGGCACTTCGGGGTGGATCGTTTCTCCTCCGAGCACCCGCCCCTCTCATGGTCACCACCACAAAACCCACACCTAGGATTAGCGTGGCAATCCTTCCACACATAACCAAACCGTAAACAGTTCTTGCACTAAACAGGGCCGCCAGGATGTAGCATGTCTCTTTAATCAAAGGACATCTACAAAACGGAATCCACTAAATCTCCTTAATTACGACAAGAGAATCAGAAAAGGAAAATTAGTACTGATGATTTAGAAGAAAAAGACAACTAGATTCTACTTACAGTAAGCGGATGTTCCCGGATTTGATCACCATGCTTTCACCAACTGTCTTATTAGCATGGCGGAAGAACAGGCGTGGCAGCTTCAACGCACGTCTAACCTCTTGACCTCAACATCGAAGAAAGACCCGAGCTACCTCACTCGATCACTAGCGACGAGCCGAGATGCGACAGTAACGATCCTAGCGGATTTACTTGGCAGCCCTTTCCCTTTCGCATCAAAACTTCCTCTCCCTGCTCCCCTCGCTTCTTCTGTGTGCACATTGCCCTATTTGTTGGTCAGGGAAAAAGTATATAACAGGAATCTCCTAGGTCCATTTATTCCAGTTCTAGTTCATCGCTTGGCGTTCGTCGAAGAAGGAAACGTTGCTCCAGCACCTAGTGAAGAGATCACCGACCATGACGGTTAGGGCGAGGGAGTCGACGCCGAGGGAAACCCATCGTATAAATCCAAGTACCTTGTTGTTTTCCAAGTCCTTCAGACTTGTTGATTTGGCCCTTAAGACTATGTAAATTTTTGTGTAGACATTATGATATCTTTAATTTTTACGTCATTTTGACGTGTGTAGTTTAATCAAGAGGACTTCTTTAGTTAGAACGTCAATATGACGGGTTAGTCTAGTCGATAGGGCTAACATATCGTGTATGTCAGAGGTGTGACTACATCTCTTTCACAAGTTCATAATTCAGGCGTAAGGTCCTAATCTAAAATTTCACTGTATCACATGACGCCTTGGACGTCATGCTCATATGTACTACCTTTAGAACGGCTACAACCAGGGTGTCTAACGCTTTTATTTGAGGACCTAGTTAGGTCAGTATCTCACAGCACTGTTAGTTGTATCTCTTTTTCTGTGTTACTATTTTGGGTGCGCAAAGTGCGGAACACGGCTAATCTTCGATGGTGGCCCGCACAGATAGTATTTTTCGTTCGCCCCTTTTGGGTGGCATTTCTTGTGGTCCAGCTTTTAATATAAGTGTTTTCTTAATGTAAGTTTCACCCCGGGGGGTGGATGTTGTCATTTAAGTACTATAGAATGCTCTGGCAATTCCCATTGGGAAAGGACCGGCCATAGTACCATTGAGGGTAGACACCTGGTTGTCGTTCAGCCATTATCTGATGCAATGGACCATCAGTCCTTTTTATTATAACTCTGTAAATGGTCTTTGACTCGTAGCCTAGTGCAGCCAGCTAGTCAAGCTGATATAATTTACTATTTCTGAAAATATTCTTTATCTCAAGCCTGCACAAAAATTGGCTTATAACTCTAAAAATATGGTGTCATGTGTTATAGCCTTTTTGTCTCTAAATTCTCCTTATTCTGTTTAGACCCTTCCGGTGGAATACAGGCAGCTTGCCCTACAGTTCACGTGTCGTCTTGAACACGTATTCTCCCAAGCTACGGGATGATACTGTATTTTTAGAGTCATACAACCATAAAGTTAGCTTAGCCCATTCAAGGGCCCCAACCACTGTTTATACTCTCTGTTTATTCTCAAATGATGTAATCAAATTCCTACCTTTATGTTTTGCTTAATAAATCTGTTTTTGTTACTTGTATTATTTTTATGTACTAAAGCACTTTCCTATCACTCTCAAATATTATATGTAAAAATACTTAGGTAGCTATAATATAAAATCCTACAAGGAGACTTGTATTTCTCCACCCTGACGTGAAGCCCGCACAGGACTTATATGGAGTACAGCCTTGCGGTATTATCCCCAGGAGTCAGAGAGTCAACGATGTTCAGCAACTGCTGCCTTTCTCCGGTCTTCTAGTCCCGTATCCACTGAGAGAGCATTTGGGTGATGGATTTTATGGGGAAACCCATCTCCACCAGCTCATCCTGGGTGTCGCCAGGGTTTATCCGTGTCAGGAGTCCCTTCACCACGACCCTGGCCAGTCCCTCCCGTCCCAGCTCGTAGGACCAATCCTTGATCCCCAAGCTAGGCAAGAACCTCTGGAGGGTACGATAAGCTACCTCCAACCCGCACTGGAGGCGTACTTGATCCCCCGGCTGCCTGATCACCTCCACAAGTTCTCAAACCTTGGACTGAATTGCCCTCGCCACCTTGGAATAGTCCTCCACATCTCACAAGATGATGGTAGGAATCTTCCTCTTGGCTTATTGAGCTGACCCAGAACCACTAGTACCTGGATTTTTGCTCCGATGAGGCCAGGTTATATTAAAAAACTATGCTCACAGCCCTAGCCAATGAAATCACAGAGATGCTAAATGTTCAGTAGTTTATATAGTTTTACATGCTTCTGAAAACTTTATTCCCGATCAACTAAGCGTTTAGGAGTTATCGGATTTGTGATTTCTAGTAGACCAATCGGAGACGATCTTTTTGATGGTGGCATCCCTGGCGGAGACCAGGTGAACCTCTCTTAGCACGACTTGTTATCGAGTGTGGATGATGAAGCAGCCTTGGCTCACAATGTCGGCTAGATGCAAGAGGAGGTAAAGAGCATGCTGGCTCACGGACGAAATGGTGTTATTCGAAGCATGTGACGTTAAAAACGCAACAACGACACATGTTTGATGTCTCTCATGTATTCATACAATTTATCGAACGATGCTAAAATGCTACATGGCCTTGTATGTGTGTAAGAGAGAAAGAGATACCCGAAAACATTTCTCTCTCTCTCTTTTACACAGTGGCGTGTGTACAACAACTTGAAAATTTTAACAACATATATCCATCCAGTTATAGAGATCAATTAGTCACCCCTAAGACACTCCCCCCACACATATAACTTACAATACAAAGCATACCAAAGTTGATGCGAGCTTGGAAGATTTTTACTTGAATGGTTTGCCATAATATGAGCTAGCTAGCTGTGATGTTGCTATGAAGATATGTCTTGTAATAACAGCTATGTGTGATATTTTCAGACAACCCCTGTTGTAAAACCTAGCATAGTTAATATAAACAAATATATTATTATTTTCATTTTAAGTCAAATACTAGATGTGTTAAATGATTCTAGTAATTAACATATAGAGCGTAAGTGTGAAGTTGATATAAACAAATGTGTGTTTGAATTAAGCCTCCCTTTTTCTTCCTAGAGTAATATACTTAATTGAATTTTAAGAGTTTACTCGATCATTTAGACATTTTACAATAGTTGTAGCACTATCATTCTTTTTTTCAGTTGTAGTAGGCCAAGTCAAAAAGCAAACTTTTCCTCTTCACTTTTAAATGTCATTATATATTTGACTTGTCTTGATTTGATATTCAGATAAATTACTCAAATCGCCATCCATAATAATAAAACCACGAATTTCCTCAGATCATGTAAGCTAGTTGATAATACTGTTATATATAATCATAAGTCTCAGTGAGTAAACCTAAGGGTTCTCAGAATACATAATTTGTGAAGAAGATGTTAAAATCGTGTAAAATCGTCCCGTTTGTTATTTCTTGATGTTGTATATAAACAATTTCTTAAGCTAAACGTAAACTAATTGGTTTAGCAAATATGAATTGGAAGTTATTAGCTTTGTAATCCACACAAATAACGGGTGGAGGATAATTTTACAAACTTAAATATTTCAATATATACTCCCAGCTGGTCTAACAATTTAGAAAATATTTGCTCATCTCATCAGAAAGTATAAGCTGATATTTTAAGTTGACTGAATCGTTATCGTCGATATTGTATTGGAAATGGAGTTGGGATTACATTTATTAATAATAAAAATATAAATACTTCACCTCCCTTATTTAGATTCCACTGAAATTTTGCTTGCATCATGTGGTATGTGTGAATGTGTGTTACAATTTAATCATTTTTCTAGTCATGGGCCGCTTGATACCTGTCAGTCCCTCCGTGACCTCAGCCATTAGTAATACTTCGTATACAATTTTAATGCCACACAATGTGTATAAAGGCCCTCCCCTTGAGTACCGAGCTAATACTGTTAAAAAATAATATGTTTATAGCACAACCAAACAAATTAAAATACTTTTACAATCATGTCAAAACAATTATTAAAGTTGATATGTGTTTTTCTAATATCATTAATTTTTGTGACGGTAATAATTTTTATGTGTCGCCATTATTACTTAACACCATAAAATGAAATATAATTTGGTCAAGCTACTCTACAATATTTGAATTGCGCGTGAGCCAACATCTAGTAATATTAACACTTTTTGGCTTCAATTTTTGATCATTGTAATTAAATAGGTATAGACTCTGGATGAAGTTTAACTTATTTTTATTTATTTTATTTTCCTAAGAATTTTTTTACATGAATTCTAGGGTATGTTTAACAAAGGTGTTGGTGTACCTGTTTAAAGGGGCGGTGACTACAACACAGCTGATAGTATACAGAAATGAGTTTACCCAACGAAACAAAATAATGTCATCTTTATATCTTTGTTCAACTATCTAACTGTCAGGAAATAGTTAACATTGGTATTTACAATCGAAGCCGTGCAAGTATTTCAAAATGTCAGGTGATGAGAAATTGTTCTTCCGAAAAACTGTCCAGCATTTGGCGAGGTCCTTGGCAGCCCTCAAGGATACACCATGGGAAAAGGCATGTCATTTATAACAAACTTATAAGATAAAGATTTTATTGTTGTTAAATTTAGAGCTATTTACGGACTCGGTGGGTTGCATGGACATGGTGATTGACTCTATAAAGATCAAGGTTCAATCCCCACTGGTTATATTAGTGCCACTAAAGGGCTTAAACTCGTATTGCACTTGGTCGCCATTTATTGGAAGACAGGTATAGTACGGAAAGAGGGAAAAATTATTGACAATTTTTTGATGTGTTATTTTTCTTATGATCAATACATACAAGAACAATATAAAAATTTTAATGATACCAACATTAATGCTGTATAGTGTTTTTTAATTTTAATTTTGAAATTGTATTGGGGGGGACGTGGACGATTGAGTCCCACAGCTAATACATTTAAATATCTTCAGATATATTACAGTGCATAACAATCTCTACAATTTGGTGCACAATATTTAATATTTAGGCCTATATATAGAAACTATCCCAACCTAAATTAATAATAAATAAAACATTTTGTTAAAGTTTTTATTATAAACTAATTAGGTTTTAGATATTTTTTTAAGAGAATGAATGAAATAAGACAAAGATAGTCGAAAAGAAGATTAAAATGGTGTGTTTATCAGTACAGTCGCTTAATGCATGAGATGTATTTATAAAGGGCCATACAGGCGATCCGATCTGGTTGGCCTGACTAAATCTGGTGTCACCTACATACTACCTGACTTAGCATCTCATTTCATCAATTGTTGTTTTTACCTCTAAAAGACACTCATCATGCCTCCTATATTATCCAAACACCAAAAAGTCGGACTCGCGCTAATAGTACCATTAGGAAATAATTCCAGAAAAAGAAAAATGTGAACCAATAAATGGCTAGTTGAACTGAAAAAATTCAGCCATATGACTTTACTACATACACACTACTACTCACACCCGTGTTTGTAGTACAACTGACACGCTGAATCATCAGACAACGCTAGAGACGACACGATTTGGTCGGACGGTCATGCGGTTGGATACGCTGACCATCCGACATCACCCAACATGAAATGGGAAAATTTTGTCGGGTGACACCCCTACACACAACTCGATATTGCGCCTGATCTGACCAAATCGACCCGACCACTTGACCAAATCGTGTCGTCTGTAGGGCCCTATAGGTTTCTGAAAAATATATTGCTAGCGCCAGGAAGGTCATGTTTTATTAGGTTGAGATAGTTTTTAATAGTAATTTTTCTACTTTTTTCTCTTGTGTATTAAAATACTTTTGTTTCATGTGTTAAGTAAATTTTAATCATTACAATATTTGTACATCTATTACTACATTTGTTTGAATATTGATGTTTTCTTGTGATTCAGGTGAGTTTTGTTTTAATATTATAAATAGCCCATATACAATTTCTACAACACCAGTTTTGTTATTATTGGAAACTAGTTTATTTATTTATTTATTTATTTATTTGTCTTTATTTTGAAACATTTTGGCGGAGTTAAGGCTAGTTTGCCTTGTCTTACACTTAACCAATTAAACTAAACAAGTTTATAATAAAAATAGTAATCATAAAAATTATTGTCCAGGCCTAAATTTTAAAGATAATCGTTAGATTACGGTACCTTCTGTCATTCTTTCATTCATTCCTTCATTCATACAACTATTCGAGCATTTATTTATAAACCGTTTTATTTGTAATGTTTACAAAAGCATCAGGAGCTAGATTCTCCTAAAAATAATATTCTGTTTTACTGCAGTAGGGCCTAGTGCTGTTTGTAAGGATCATACAAATAGTTAATTTTTTAATAATATGGCCTAAAAAAATTGTAAATAATTCCATCATCTTTGTGTATTATTCTTAGGAAGACCAATGTTCACATCTTGGTCGATTTTTTTTTTCGTGTGATTTCTCTCCTATCTGTGATAATACAAGAGCAATTCCACTTAAACTATCCTTTCATTTATATTTTATCAATTAAATCATTAATAACCAGTGGCGTATTCTGAGAAAAATTAATAGACCATGCTGTACTCTAAAAGTTGCAGGGGAGATTTGGGGGCCGAGGACCCTCAACCACCGTTGTCAAAGATTATCAAGGGATTATTTCAAGGGAAATATTTGAAGTTGTGTGCCTATAGAAAAGTGGTTCTGCTTCTCAGATAATCTGGAAAGATTTTTCAGAAAATCTGGAAGCGCCAGGAATTAAACCCGGGTACTCTGGGTCCGTAGCCAGAACCTCTGACCACTAGACCACAAAGGCGGTCCTCAAATTGCAAAGCTCTCTACATGGTTAGAAATTTAAGTGAATATTAATGTCAGGGCTAAGAGTGGTATGGGCACATTTCTGAATGCATAAGAGAGACAGATCCTATTCAATTGGCTTAATGTAATTAAAAACACACAATTAGCAATAGTCAAAGCAAAAATCATAATAAGAGTAAAATGAAGTGGTACATGGATCAAGCATCCATCAGATCTTGGTCAGAGGGAATCAGGTGGATTCTCCCAACTCACGTTTATAAATCCGGAAACTCTGACTAACATAGGGGAGATTATCTCTGGATATTAATACTCTATCGCTACGTCATTGGTTTAGTGCTAAGATATTTAACATTATATTTTGCTTCAAGCAGTGGTGCCACCCAAGGAGGAGAGGGGTAAACAAGGTATTTGACCCCCTCTTACCCAACACCACAAATAATGTTAATAGAAATTTAAATAATATTAAGTATAACTAAAATATTTAGCATTGAAGATGTGTCGAATGTATAGGCTACATTTTAATACCAGGCTTCAGGCTTAAGCCTAATATTCAAAAGGTTTACCGTTACACACAAAATTAACAATTGAAAAAATATATAAATTATAGCTCCGATACCATTAGCATTATTTAAATCTCTTAGTTACTATAAAACTACTCTAAATAAT